>JAODUO010000044.1:407500-462500 GCA_025642075.2 Ridgeia piscesae
CATGAACACCTGACTGTGTGTGGGGGGAGGAGTTCTCCATTCAACTTAAAACATAACATAATTATAGGAGTAATCATAATGTGTTTTAAGGCCAATATAAAATGTAATAAGATATAACATAAACCTGAGAAATTTTCAATTAAACCAGGCCACTGAAAAACAAGACAATGATTGTTTTCTTGACAGAACTCACACATTGTTCATTTAAGATTGCCTAAACAATTAGTACATAACCAACCATGTATCAGAGTTGTAAGATGTTTGCAGATGAACTTTATATGTCGGCAGTGATAATCATATGACGGTGTCTTTTGTTTTACAGGGTTCTCCTTTAAGACGTGTGCAAATAGCGGCCCAAAAGGCCCGACACAGTACCAGTGTAATGTCGCCTACAAGTTCACAGACAAGAAGGTGCTCGTCCTAGAATCCAACGACCGAATGGCTGGCGTACAGGTGTGGACTGTTCCCGAAAGCAACATGTATAGGTAGGCGTTTTATTCATGGAAACCATGTCATCAGTCATCCTCCGGTAGCTTAAGTGACAGGAAATCACCGGGGAGAATGACACTGTGATCCGTTTCGGAGGTCACCGAAATGGATCACGGTCTTGCCTTGACGTTGAGAACATCGACAGGTTGTGACGAAATATCATCCAGCACTGCAGCGTAATGAAATATGTCTGGCATGAAGCAGGGCGAGTTTGTTTCAGTGCACAAGGCCATCCAGGCATCTTGCCTAGGAGGCGCAGGAATTCTACCTACACTATCTGTTTCCATTATTGCAGTGGTATCTTTGGCGTACAGTTGTGTAAAAGACATAGCCATTTGTCTCCATCTGTGTCGAGGTCTTCTGTGTTCGTGTCTGTATCTTCTTCTGTCTCCTTCTCCGGCAATTGGTCAGTCTTATGTGTCTCATCTTCACACTTCTAGTTTGGCTGCTCTCTCTCTCCCTTTCAGTGAGTCAGTATCCTTGTCTGGTTGTTCTTCAACCACCTTGTCTGAATGTTCTTCTACCTCCTTGTCTGAATGTTCTTCAACCTCCTTGTCTGGTTGTTCTTCAACCTCCTTGTCTGAATGTTCTTCTACCTCCTTGTCTGAATGTTCTTCTACCTCTTTGTCTGAATATTCTTCTACCTCTTTGTCTGAATGTTCTTCTACCACTTTGTCTGAATGTTTCTCTACCTCCTTGTCTGAATGTTCTTCAACCTCCTTGTCTGAATGTTCTTCTACCTCTTTGTCTGAATGTTCTTCTACCTCCTTGTCTGGTTATTCTTCTACCACTTTGTCTGAATGTTTCTCTACCTCCTTGTCTGAATGTTCTACATCCTTGTCTGGTTGTTCTTCAACCTCCTTGTCTGAATGTTCTTCTACCTCCTTGTCTGAATGTTCTTCTACTTCCTTGTCTGAATGTTCTTCTACCTCCTTGTCTGAATGTTCTTCTACTTCCTTGTCTGAATGTTCTTCTACCTCCTTGTCTTGTTGTTCTTCTACTTCCTTGTCTGAATGTTCTTCTACCTCCTTGTCTGAATGTTCTTCTACCTCCTTGTCTGAATGTTCTTCTACCTTCTTGCCTTTTGTTCTTCTACTTCCTTGTCTGAATGTTCTTCTACCTCCTTGTCTGAATGTTCTTCTACCTTCTTGTCTTGTTGTTCTTCTACCTCCTTGTCTGAATGTTCTTCTACCTCCTTGTCTGAATGTTCTTCTACCTCCTTGTCTGAATGTTTTTCTACCTCCTTGTCTTAATGTTCTTCTACCTCCTTGTCTGAATGTTCTTCTACCTCTTTATCTGACTGTTCTTCTACCTCCTTGTCTGACTGTTCTGTACCTCGATGCCTGAGTGTTACACATCACCTTGTCTGGCTGTTTTCAATGTCCTTGTCTGCTTGCTCTCTATGTCATTGTGTTGATGTTCATCCAAGTCTATGTAGAACCTTTCACTGCACTCTTTGCCCTGTTGCAGCATCACAGCCCTGGGGGCAAGTGGAGGCACTGGCGTTGGAAACCCCGAACCCTCAAAGGGTGCCTATGCCCACGCAAAGTTCAACCTGACTGCTGGGGAGAAGATCTACATGCTGGTGGGCCAGAAAGGGGAGAGTGCGTGCTCCCAGGTTAGTCTCTCCTCTCTCTCTCTCCCTAGGTGTCGTGTGAAAATAAACATAATTTAACAGCTGTGAGCAATGTGATGGAAGGCACAGTTGTCTTTGATGTTCACTCAGTTGCAGTGTTATCATGATGAAAAAGCAATTTGTGAGCTGCATGTTAACAACTACCACCCATGTAGATTCAAGGCTTCTTAACAGGCAATCAATCTTCACAGGTCTCCGTGAGTTGGACATTTTTATTCCTGTCGTCTTTGGCTCATTTCAGATATGAGTCAATAATTTTTTTGCGAAACCTTCAGGCAAATTAAGAAATTATTAATTTACTGATGAAGGAGGGTTGATTTCCAGCATTGTTGATCGAAAACACAACTTGTTTCCATCTTGTTTCTTCAAACATGAGCATAAAACAACAGTGACAAGAGATTTTGACTGGGCTGTATAAGTCTGCCCGTATAATCTGATCTCTGCTAAATATATACACGTTCAATAGTCTAACAAGACATCCCTAGAACAGACTTCTGTTTTTTGCCGGCAGACATGGCGGTACCACAGAATATATTCCATTAAGTGTCGTGTCAAAAATAGCAGCCTACCAACAGGTCATTATTGTCAGTCATGTGTCAGGGACTCAATCAATGTGGCATGCTTCCAAGGGTTTAACCAATATTACTTTCTCAATGGCATTACAATTTGTCTCGCTCTGCACTCCATTCAACAGGAGTCAAGGTCATCACGCATATTGCTGTTTCGCTCAGATACGAAGCTAAGTTTGTGTTCCTGGAACTTGGTGTGTTGTTAGTGATGCAGGCAGTACTCCGCTGACGGTCTGGTCTCTCTGGCCGGGACGAAGCTTCATAAATTGTGTCACATTGCACTTGCGGATGTTCCAGATTTCCTAGTTTTCTGTGTAAATGTGTGGGTTGTAACAGCCATTAGAAGCACTTCAAGTGCGAATGATTTATTCAGTTCGTTCTCGGAATCGTTTGTTCAGGTATGCATAGCACAAGCACTTATGAGACGGTGATGTTGTATTTTCATAATCCTATCGCGTAATGTGGTATTTGGTTGTCGCATTAATGAGAAAAGATTGTGAATTCCTTTTACCGATCACACTGTTCAGACTAACACAGACAGCAGGGTAAAGTCAACCTGATCACAGTGAGTGGCAGTGAATACAAATATCTTCCCAGTTGGATGACATGATCACGGATGTAAACCTAGTACAAATGGATGTTATTTATGGACAAACTGCACTGAATGGAAAAGACCATCGCATCTAATAGTATGTCCTACGAAATCATCCCTACGCAACTGTCTGATGTCATGCAGTAGTAACGAATGTTAAGTTAATAACACGTTCTACCACAGCAACTCTTCATGGTGGACAACGGCTGCGATACAAAGATGTAGTCAAACGACACCTAAAGGCTGCATACATCGCCGTAGATGACTGGGAGACTCGTGTACAAGATCGACAACAGTGGAGGCAGGCCATTCAAGAAAAGAGCCATAGTGAAGAAAAGATATCACAAATATACTAACGTTATCACAATCTCCGCCATGGCCTTCCTGATGCTTCTGCCCCTATCATCTTCTGTGTCAACTGCGGGAGAGGTTTTAAAGCTGAAATTCTCTCACCGACGATCCCTGCACAAAACAGATAAAATGCTACACTGATGTCATCATCAGGCACGATAGACAACAAAGAGAGAGAGATAGCAACTCCAAAACAACTCTCCTGTTGTCTTCACAGATCTTCTCCTTCTACTGTGTCTAGTTGTCTACACATCCTGCTTCACAATGTCTCTCATTTTCTTGTGCTATGCATAAGTTGTGGTATTTTCTGGGCAAGATATACATGCTGAGAATGAGTGATGAGAATTGAAAAGGAAAACATGGACACAGTGTGGAGAGACATCTTGAAAGAGCAGTGGTGGTGGTGGGGCGATGTCGGGAGAGAATTGAGGGCGACTATGGCACATGGATTGGTTACAGTGTTTGATTCTCAGTTGAGAGGTTCAGGGTTGAAATCTTCATGCTGTCATTCTGAAGTTTAGGGCAATAGTATGAATGAATGGCAATAGACAGCTGTTGATATTTGTCTGCAAATAATTTTCATGTGGTAATTGTGGTAATGGCTGAATGTTTTCCAAAGTAAGTTAAGATGATGTATGATTGAATAATTGCACATGGCTGAATGCTTCCAAAATAAGTCAAGATGATGTTCGATTTAACAGATCTGCCAGGGATGAAAGGACTTTGACCAGTTCTGTGGAGAGGATACCAACATTTATAAGAACTTATCTTTTATTATAAATGGAGAAAAGTGTCATTGAAAGGGGATTTGCCTTGTCACTTTACCGCTACCAGCTGTAAAGCAATGGGAAACGGGGAGATGTTATACTTCGATCAGTTTCTGCTTTCTAAGACTTACAAGCCACAGATATATTGGCAGTGTCTTTGTTATCTGCTAAGTGCAAGGTTAACATATAGTCTGTTGCCGGGTGGGAATTGGCATTATCATATCGGATGTTCTCAGGCAGGAGGAAAGGGATGATGGATCACGGAGCCCGCAAAATCTAGATTCTTTAATCAATGTCCCTTCTTTGCTGTTCTCCATAGTGGCTTCAGGGTGATGAAGATATTTCCATTGGGTCCCAGGGCAGATAAAATTATGTCCTCTGACGTCAGTCCGCCTGGTGTTTCGTATGTTGCGGGATTTTTCTGTCAACTGGGTTTTGCATTGCAGCGTGTTTGCGTGATCAGGTGTTAATGACAAACGTCACAGAATGAGCCACGCCACTGGTCTGCCTTGTAGGTTCAAAGTTCATGGGAGTCGAGGGGACTTGCATATGACAATATAGTATTATTTGATGCATTATGTTTAGATGGATTGGACTATGTTCAAAGAAGCAAAATAGGACCTTCTCTATTTCATGACACACATTTCAGGGAGCTTCATGAACAAGCCCCAGTTGGCTTAATTACAAGACCACTCTACATGGCGTTGTAGAGTGGTGATTGCTTTCACAAATGTCTGGTCAGGGAAACTCGCAGTATGCATGTCACCAACATAAAGCTGTTTTATTTAAATAAAATTTAGTTATACTATATAAATAATTATTGTACAGATATGATTGTATAAGTAATAAGAGTTAATGTGGTTCTATTTTAGCAGTGTATTTTACTAATATTTCTTACCAGTGTATTTTAACAGTGTATTTTACAAGTGTATTTTAGCAGTGTATTTTAGCAGTGTATCTTCCATACAGTCTGTCCATGTGGTGGTGACTAAACCTCTCCTGTATACACCACTGATACACCACTGAACATTGGTAGTAGGAGAATAGGCTGGGTCTAACCTAACACAATGCGAGACAGTGTGGGCAGCTACTAGCTAAGCAACAGTTGGGTTCTACAGTGTAGACCGTACGTACAACCTTCTAGACCTGCGTTATACTCCAGCAGCGTGACTGACATGTGAGTCTGACACCGCAGCACTCGTACATATAACATACAGTGCCTGGATTCAGACGGTTTTGAAATACGACACGCAGTTTGACTGGAAGCATGTGTATTTTCAAGGATCCACAGCGGGCTGATTATTACGTACTCGAGAAGTCAATACAGCTGAAAAGAGATACTTTGCCAGGAGGCGGGACGTGGAAGCACCTTTATGCGAGCCCTGTCACAGACACATGTGCGATAATTGCTCTGCTTTATGCGTCGATGCGGATTAGCACCTCTGCAATCATCTAAAAGTGTCGGGACGAAATGTGTAGTGTCCTCATGCATTGTGGGAAAGCAATCATTACACTTGGTTGACCGGTGGATGACTATATCATTAAAGTGTGTCTCTGGTCGCATGTTTACTTGTCTGTCCAAGTATGTCTAGTTTTGTGTGTCTACATCGGTTACAAATGGATCCATGGTCTTTCATGATATTAGGCATTGCTTCTGAGAGAGATTTTGAGTTGTTTTATTTTTTAAATGTATTTTATGTAAAAACATTTCTATGCAGATGAGTAAGGCTGTGCATGTGTACGGGTGTTAGTTCGCTGGGAATTCAGAATAGACAACCTCAAAAAGGAACATCAAATGCATGTAAATTTGGCACTAACACTGTGTTAAGTCAGCGTTAACTCAGTGTTGAGTTAGTGTTAAGTCAGTGTTAGGCATGTGTTAAGTTCGCGATGTGTCGTGTTGTTTCAGACAAACAAGAAGAACCCTCAGACGTCACAGATCTGTCATCATGGCGTCATCGCCCAGAACCCCGTACAGGGGCGCATGCAGAAGATGGTGGGGGTAGGGGGAGGCGGAGGCGGGGGAACCTACATCTTCAAGGTAAACACACTTTAATTGATGGTCTCGTGGCTTCACAGAGTAAAAAAAGCCATACGCTTTTCATCAGTTCAGCCCCTTTCACCAATACATGATGTGCAACTGTGCATATATTTGCCTAAAAATTGTCAGTCTCTATGAGACAGAATCATTTATTAAACCATATAGGCCATACTGTATACAGCAGTTAAATGTAAACAAATGTCTGGTCAGGGAAACTCGCTGTATGTATGTCACCAACATAAAGCTGTTTTATTTTTATAAAAATTTAGTTATACTATATAAACAATTATTATACAGATATGATTGTATAAGTGATAAGAGTCAATGTGGTTCTAATTTAGCAGTGTATTTTACTAATGTTTCTTACCAGTGTATTTTACCAGTGTATTTTACAAGTGTATTTTAGCATTGAATTTACAAGTGTATTTTGGCAGTGTATTTTCCATACAGTCTGTCCATGTGGTGGTGACTAAACCTCTCTTATATAACGGATAACATATTTTGTGACTGTACGAAATTTTGCCATCCACATTATAAGTGCACAAATTTAATATTTTCAACAAATACTGTTATCCAGTCATCAAAATTACAACAATATTAGCAAAACCAGTTCTTTCTTACATGCCAGTATATGATGCTTCTTAGCTAGAGTTATGTAATATGATTAAATATGTTAATGACTTACTCACAGCGTTAGTAATATATCAATAAATATGTTGTTAATAGTGTGCTAATAACAGTAATATGAGTGTAAAATACTAAAAAATAAATATGAACTAAGATGTCAGAAACAGTTGAGTTTGTGAATTTTGTTATTAATTTATTTATTCATATGTCAGATGCACGTTGAACGAGATGTTTTGGTTCTCACTAACCCTTTGATACCAGTAATTAAATATTTCTATGCATTGTGACCATTGTTGTCCGCTCGCTTTCAGTATGATCCCGTCACAAAAAACATCACCATTCTCATTATTGCTGGCGGAGGAGGTGGAAAAGCTTTCCAGTTGGGGTATGACCCCATTAGGGCTAACGGTGGGCTGAGCATCGGAGGACCTGGAATCAGCCCGAATTCTCCCCTCGCAGGCCCAGGTAAGACACCTTTATGATGAATGGTAACTGATGGAAACAGGTCTACACTTTATCATCTTCTCCACTCCCCTCTATCCCCCCAGTCCCTCACAGGGTCATGTGACATTGCCTACGTGAGCTGTTCATCCCTCTCACCATTACTTCATAATCTATCACCTGAATTTGTTTAATACTATATGTCAGATGTTTATACTTGACAACTAATCATTTATCAGTCTTGTTATTTATTAATTAATATTTATATTTTACTTTTTTAATGTAACTGAATGTGTATTTATATATTTAACGACCGGTGGCATTATGTATTTCGTTTTTGGGTTTGTGGATTGATTAAGTTTTATTTAGCCACATTCTCACTGTGTTTGATATTATTTTATCTTATTGTATTGTAAACACTGGAATGGTGTTATACTTTGAAATTTATTGCATAAATTAAGTATTATTCCTGATCTTATTGAGAACTCCTCTTATAGTAATGCTAAGATTATATTATGTTTTCACGATGGTAATTACTGAAGAGTTCCATCTATACACTTCAGTTGTGCACATTCATTTTCTGTATTCACATGTGTGGCCTATGGGCATTAAGAATTACCCAAACCTATTAATTATCTGATGGTTCGTTTTGAAGATGTTTTTACTGAACAATAGCAGACAATTTTATCAAAAAAGATCCAAAGCTGTGTGCCAATAGACAGAAATAACCTCATAATTACTAATATTACTAATATCAATTTTTTAACTATTGCTTTAAATATGAAAACAGAAAAATTAACTAGGTTAATTAATACTTCAAAAAAGTCGTTGAACGACGCCTCAATACCCTACGTATGCTTTGTCTATAATACAGCATTGTCAATTTATATTACGATAATGGAATGTGTGAATTGAGTCTATCTAGGCAGGAAATGCTGTCTTTTTCACGGACATGCCATTTGTCTACGGCAATCTAGTCTTCACAGTTCATCAATTTTCTAGTGATATCTTTCAGGATATGAACATGTATTGTATGAACACACGCGAAAGTCATCGGCATTGGACAGCCGTGGATCAGCAGCATTTCAATATTGATTTTCTCATGCAAGGAAAACTAGCATTTGACAAAAGCCTGCAAGTCTACGGCAGAATCAATATTGAAAGACATGACGTCACGGAGAGCTCTGCTCTCATCGGCGACGTTTTGACGATTGTTGTCAGAAATGGCGGCCTGGCCACAAGTTTGAAACAGGGATGCGTCATTGCTCCAGCACTTTAGGGGTCTTACTCTGTGTCCTGTACGAAACCCAGGAGCTTGTGCGCAATTGGGTTCATCTCTCATGTGATTTATCATGCACTCAGGGACTGCTTCCGCACAATAGCACTGTCGCTTTCTCTATCGTTGCCTCACAGAACGTCCATGTCGCACCATAATGGCGCCATTTAACATTATACTGACTCCATCAGGAGAATTGGTGCTGTCTGGAGGCGATGGAAATGCCAGACCCAGAAATGTTATTTTAGATCAACAGCAGAAGTTTAAAATGTTGTCCAGAAAATATGACTCAGTTTAAAATATTAGCACTACCGAAGTTATATACTTACCATTACCTGGTATCACTGAAAGCTGGTTAAGTAATGATCTTATATTGAGCTGGTTCATTTGTTGTTTGTCTGATTCAGAAATGTTAAGTTAAAAATAAAAGTAATGTTGTTTATAAAAAACATTAAAGATAAGTGCTGCGTCAAAGCATAGAACTCTATTTTTTATGTTATGAACATCAAAAGCAATAAGCATACATTTTTGGCTCTCAGATGTTTTTACCGGCAAAGGAAGTTACTCTATAAATGACATGGTGCGATTACTTGCTTTGCATAATCCTTTGTAGTTATTTATATATCAAGGCTATTCTTATTGCCCATAAAACTACCATAGCTTTGTGTTTGATGGTGATGTAACAAAACCTGGCTATGAGATGCTCCCAATAAAGACTATTGCCAGGAAGTGTTAATTCTCATCAATAAAATCAACTAGGATGTAGATTCCTCACTTTCAGAAATCATCACATTATGAGCACTATTGACAATTAACTTTTTCTAACAATATACTTCAGTCTGGAGGCAACTCAGCTCGCCTTTTTGACTTTCATTTTGACTTCTTGCTTGCTAAAGCCTGTCAGAATAGTAAACAATTACAGTACACACAGTAATACTTGTACAGCGCCTATATCCTAGAAAATATTATTTCTGGTGCTTCTTACGTGAAGCTGGTCATAGACGTTCTTACAACTCAGCAGTGAATATGCAACATATATGTGCAACTGAACACAAGAATATAAACTTTAAGGTCAACGCAGTGTCTAGCTGTCAAAGTACCGCAAATGTTTTGTGTGATGTTTTGATATACAAAACTTCATTACAACATCAACAAATTATCAAAGTACTTAACTGAGGTGATACATTCTATCCCAGTGAAAAAGCGAAACAGAAAATTGGCACCTCTACCTCCCTACCCTAAAATGTGGGTGGGAGGACGTCGCAGGAAACAGATATCCTTCTGAGCAGCATGAGGTTGTTGTTATGTGGAGCCCATCAACGTGTTTGTACTTCCTGTCTCTGGAAAGCCCAGAGGCTGATACTGCTGAGTGAATCATGCTTCTCCTTCGGGGTTTAGGGCGATGCACAAACTCAGTGTATTTATCTTCTCTCTCTATTTTTTGTCTTGTCTCTTTGTAGTGTTCATCTATACCGGTTATAAAAGTGATGCCGATTAAGCAGCATCTGACCAAATGTTCTTAGCATAAAATAAACTGATGATGGTTGTAGGAGAAGATGAAGACAAAATTAAGATGGAGAGACACTGTTAAAGAGATCTTTAAAGGTGAAAGGTCGATGATGAGAGAAAGGTAGAGGATTATGATTGGCAAAGATGATTTGTCGAGAGTGTTAACACATTGAAAGGGTCAGTTCTCCCGTCAAAAGTAAAACATTTAGAGCAAATGAATTTAAGCTTAACGGAGACGGGGAGGCTGGCTTAAAATTGTCAACATGATTGTTTTAAAGAACACCACCAAGCTGATGATGTCAAGTATAAGTGTGCTGACATTAACAATTAATCTCAATATTCTCTTACATTATGCCGTCGTCACCATCATGCCACTCTGTAGACCCATGCAGAGTGATTCACGGAATGAACTGCTTAACCTTGGCTGAGAAATCCCAGGGTGTAAAATGTCTGGACATAACAGGAATCAATTACATGGGATCCAAACAGAAACAGACTCCGCGTCAACAAGGAACAATTCTAAGACCGCGGAACATGTGGTTGTGTGGAACGTATCAAGGCCAACAGTAACAACACTTAGATGGTGGTAGTAGAGGGAGTCTGTGTGACACCCATACAAAGAAACATACCTCTGAAATTAGTTTGAATAACATAGGCAGCTGAAGATGGTAGTTAACGATGCGTGTGATTTGGAGCTGTTGTGATTCTTCATCACGTTGCTGTGTCGTGTTTTTGTGTTGTGTTGTGTTGTGTTGTGTTGTGTTGTGTTGTGTTGTGTTGTGTTGTGTTGTGTTGTGTTGTGTTGTGTTGTGTTGTGTTGTGTTGGTTGGGTTGGGTTGGGTTGGGTTGGGTTGGGTTAATGGGTTGGGTTGGGTTAATGGGTTGGGTTAGGTTAGGTTAGGTTAGGTTAGGTTAGGTTAGGTTAGGTTAGGTTAGGTTAGGTTAGGTTAGGTTAGGTTAGGTTAGGTTAGGTTAGGTTAGGTTAGTTGGTTAGGTTGGGTTAATGGGTTGGGTTGGGTTGGGTTAATGGGTTGGGTTGGGTTGGGTTGGGTTGGGTTAGGTTGGGTTAATGGGTTGGGTTGGGTTGGGTTGGGTTGGGTTGGGTCATCATCATTTGCATCTTGGTGTGTAGATGATTAAGGTAATTTGAGTCTGACCAGCAAAAACAACAATACAGAAAACGATCATTGGCCTTTAAACAAGGAACTAGAGTTTATGTCTGAATGATCAAAGATGAATCATACATGTAAAATTCATTGTAAACATGGCATTATGTTCTTTGCCATGGCTGTCAACCGGTTTCCTGCCTTAATCTGCACTGCATTCTATTCCTGTTGCATTTCTGTTTTGACCATGAAATACCAAATAACTCCAGCAAAATTTCTAATTTTATCCTCTGGATTCCAATCCAATAAAACCGTGTTAATATTAAAATGTCACTTGTACGATTTAATATGCCACAACTGGCATGCACTCAATGCAACCGTGATGTCATCCAAAGTGAATAAGAATTGAGCATGTACATGTCCCTGTCCCCAGATTAAAAACAAGAAATTTGACCGAATCAGGCCGAAATATCGACACATGTCATTCATGCCCATCGCATTGATACTGATGGCACGCGTCCAACGCAACGTCGCGTGCCTAGAATTCAAATGCATGTAAAGCTGGTGAACTCCGTCGACATTCAACTTTCCCGACGTGCGTCCGCAGCCGTGTGTATTGATTAACAACAAGCAGAAATGTTCAATCAGCGAAAAGTCATAAGCCTCTGCGAACAGAATGGTTATCTCGGCAACCAAATTTGCAGACCCGTGTCTGGCTGATTTCCACAGAGGGTCCTGTGGCCCAGAAAGGATTTTATGCAGCGAGCGCAGGGAATACGCCCGGCCCGCGCTGACGTTGTCCACAGCCAAAAATCTGTTGGGATTCTCCTCCTTAAGTGGTTATCTACGCAAGCAGCTGCATACGACGGCAGTCCTTCTCTGAGATGGTCGATTAATCTAGAAAGATGAAGCCTGCTTCGGAGGAGATTGTTCCACAGTACCACTTTGTCATGCGTGCGGGCTTTTATTAAATAGGCACTTGTGGGTTTGCGATTAAGGCTGTAACCTGGCCTTTTTGTTGTCTTCAATCTTCCACCATTTCCATTTGTAAATCAATCATTAGTTGTGTACCACGAAGGAGTTTCATGCAAGGGCATTGAAATACTGACAACCACATGTGCGTATGTGTATAGCATGGTATTGAAAGAAATGTTGTTATTCCAGTTCTTCTTCAAGATAGGCAGCTACCACACATTGGGCAGATCCAGTCTGCTCAGTGATTAAGCTGCATGCTTATGTGGAAGTTTCCTTGAAAATGGTGCTAATGCGTTGTTATTATTCCAATTATTCTGCTGCCTCCTTCTATGCACTTCCTGTGGCCGGCTGCATTCAGCTACCTCCCTAGAGCATGCACTGTGTGTGTGCATGTAGCCTGGCGTGCACATGTCCGGTAAAGAATGCAGTCCTTGCTCTGGCTCAAGGTGAATGGCTTCCGAGTGGCCGCGATACAGGAGACTGGCTTGCCTCATATCGTAATTTGCACCCGCTGAATTTGACAAATCATTTGACATAGTGCCAGACCACTATGTACGCTGGCCCCCAACATGTTTTTCTCGCGATAAGGCGAATACTGCCCAGTAAAGTGGGCAAGGTCGCCCAGATGTCGAAACGACTTTGGGCAAGCAGCTGGTGATCCACGCTAGACGGAACTGTGGCGTAATGGAACATGCGGTACATCTGAGGGGGCGGGGAGGTTTTTTATTCATTGGAATAATGGACTTGGCTTAGTCGGGTTCATTCGAGGGACACTCGGTCTCTATTCAAGTCACTCGGGTCTCTCATTGGAAGAACTCGGGTCTCTCATTCAGAGACACTCGGGTCTCTCATTCAGAGACACTGGGTCTCTCATTCAGAGACACTCGGGTCTCTCATTCAGAGACACTCGGGTCTCTCATTCAGAGACACTCGGGTCTCTCATTCAGAGACACTCGGGTCTCTCATTCAGTGACACTCGGGTCTCTCATTCAGAGACACTCGGGTCTCTCATTCAGTGACACTCGGGTCTCTCATTCAGAGACACTCGGGTCTCTCATTCAGTGACACTCGGGTCTCTCATTCAGAGACACTCGGGTCTCTCATTCAGAGACACTCGGGTCTCTCATTCAGAGACACTCGGGTCTCTCATTCAGTGACACTTGGGTCTCTCATTCAGTGACACTCTGGTCTCTCATTCAGTGACACTCGGGTCTCTCATTCAGAGACACTCGGGTCTCTCATTCAGAGACACTCGGGTCTCTCATTCAGTGACACTCGGGTCTCTCATTCAGTGACACTCGGGTCTCTCATTCAGAGACACTCGGGTCTCTCATTCAGAGACACTCGGGTCTCTCATTCAGAGACACTCGGGTCTCTCATTCAGAGACACTCGGGTCTCTCATTAGACACCCTCGGGTCTCTCATTCAGAGCACTCGGGTCTCTCATTCAGAGACACTCGGGTCTCTCATTTCAGTTTTGACACTCGGGTCTCTCATTCAGGTGACACTCGGGTCTCTCATTCAGTAGGGCACTCGGGTCTCTCATTCAGAGACACTCGGGTCTCTCATTCAGAGACACTCGGGTCTCTCATTCAGAGACACTCGGGTCTCTCATTCAGTGACACTAAAGGGTCTCTCATTCAGAGACACTCGGGTCTCTCATTCAGAGACACTCCCGGGTCTCTCATTCAGAGACACTCGGGTCTCTCATTCAGATGACACTCGGGTCTCTCATTCAGTGACATGGCCCTTGGAACGGGTCTCTCATTCAGAGACACTCGGGTCTCTCATTCAGAGACACTCGGGTCTCTCATTCAGAGACACTCGGGTCTCTCATTCAGAGACACTCGGGTCTCTCATTCAGTGACACTCGGGTCTCTCATTCAGAGACACTCGGGTCTCTCATGCGGGCTCCAGCATTGAGAGACACTCTGCGAATTCTTAATACCTGGTTATTTTAGGACAGGAGTGATCTGGTTCAAAGCTGCGTTTAATACACTTATCCAGCTGGACAGTTTAAAAGAAATTTGCAGATTTATCCAAAAACATACAACGGAACTGTATGTGCAGCAGCAAATGTAGTTTTGTTTTGGAGAAGCAGACATTGGAAGGCAGTGCATTGATGGGACCAAGGCAACCAAACCCACAGAATCACCGGTGGGGTCATGTAAGGGCAACATGTAAGAAGAGCAACCACAATTATACAAAAACTCTGGAATATTAGTTATGAAATGTGTCTAAAAGAATGTGGATTAACAACACTAGAAACCAGGAGACTGAGAGGAGATCAGATAGAAGAGTTTAAAATATTGAACGGGTATGAAAATATTGACAGAAATATTTGTTCTCAGTTAAGGAAGAGAGAAGGACTAGAGGACATGGAATGACATTAGCAAAGAAGCAGTGTAAACTAGATATTAGAACATTTTCACAAAGAACAGTAAATGAATGGAACAGATTATCGGCTGATTGTGTAGGTGCTAGTAGTGTTAATATGTTTAAAAATAAATCGACATATACCTAAGAAGGGCAGGGTACATTTAGATAGATAGGTTGGACTCTCGATAAGCCAAAGGACTTCCTTGTCCACCTGCCATCTAGAGTTGATTCTCTAGGTGACAACCTTGTTAAATCTTGTTAAAATCTCCAAATACAAATAGCGTTATATTGGGGAGGATGGTTTGGTCAACACCGCCTTTCTCGAGAAAAAATATATTGCTACAGTAGCACCACACAGTGAGTGGAAAAGTAAAAGCACGTTGGTGCTAATAACTATTTAGGATGGACCACATTTGTTTGCAAACATTACGAATCCACCCGTAGTAAGGAAGAGTGTTTGTACCAATTATTGTGGCTGTTTACGGTGGTTATGCCACCAGTGTTTGATCCTGCAAATGTGGTGATGGGTCAGTTGTGTGGTGAGAAACTGGGAAGGATTGGGAGAGGAGGGGAGAATGGGAGTGGAGATGGCAAGCGGTGGAAACAATTGGAGACAGCCGTCCATGAACAGCGCAGGAAGAAACGACAAAAATCGAATCGAGGACAAGTGTCAAGGCCATATTCACCACAGACACCTGGGGAAGTGAAAAGAGACATCAAGTAATGTTACGCGGATAGAATTGAAGCGAAGGCAGACAGCGAGAAGGTGATCTGTGCGAATAAAACTTGCGTAAATGTTAAAGACACACCAGAGGCTGTTCAGGTGAAACACAATGATCTGAAAGAAAAAGAACTTTTGAGTGTGAGACCTGGACAGGTCCTGCTCTTCCCGTGGTCGGAGGGTGGCTGGTGGCATGATGAAGGTCACCTGTCAGTGCAGTGGTCCTCCATGCTGCCCGCACATGTGTGTAGGTGACTTCCTGCTGGAATGCGAAACAAGTGGCGTGTGTGAATTCGTGCCAAAGGGTTCGCAGCTGGATCGAAGTGTTCTCGCTTGCCTGCTTTGAGATGGTTCTATATATATATATTAACCTACTGTAGCTGATAGACTATGATTTACCCACATCGGAAACCAGCAGTTTCAATTTAATTTATGTGATTAGGAAAATATTGATAGAAGTAGTGTTTTCTTACTTACAGAAGAACTCAAGGATGCAAAATATAATTAGTGGAGGTAACATTATTAGATTGTAGGAACATGTTCGTTCTCAGAGAGGATTTCAGAGAGTTTTTGCTCTCAAAGGCAGTCTTGAATTCTGTCTATAAGTTCCACCACTATTTACAGTAGTACAGCTGTATCTGTATATTTGGATCAACTGGATATATTTTATATAAACTGCCTACAATGGCCAGTGTGGTGCATCGGACCGTGCAGTAGTTCCACAGTGACCACACACAGTGACCACACATAGTGACCACACACAGTGACCACACACAGTGACCACACACAGTGTCCACACACAGTGACCGCACACAGTGGCCACACACACTGTCCACACACAGTGACCACACACAGTGGCCACACACAGTGACCACACACAGTGACCGCACACAGTGACCACACACACTGTCCACACACAGTGACCACACACAGTGGCCACACAGTGTCCACACCCAGTGACCACACACAGTGACCACACACAGTGACCACACACAGTGTCCACACACAGTGACCACACACAGTGTCCACACACAGTGACCACACACAGTGACCACACACAGTGTCCACACACAGTGACCACACACAGTGACCACACACAGTGTCCACACACAGTGACCACACACAGTGACCACACACAGTGACCACACACAGTGACCACACACAGTGACCACACACAGTGACCGCACACAGTGACCACACACACTGTCCACACACAGTGACCACACACAGTGGCCACACAGTGTCCACACCCAGTGACCACACACAGTGACCACACACAGTGACCACACACAGTGACCACACACAGTGACCACACACAGTGACCACACACAGTGTCCACACACAGTGACCACACACTGTGTCCACACGCAGTGACCACACACAGTGTCCGCACACAGTGACCACACACAGTGACCACACACAGTGACCGCACACAGTGTCCGCACACAGTGACCACACACAGTGTCCACACACAGTGACCACACACATTGACCACACACAGTGTCCGCACACAGTGACCACACACACAGTGACCGCATACACTCTGAGAGAGGCAAGGCAGCAGAACAGTTCTGAAAATCGGAAACCGTTTTTTTTTGACACCATTTATATTGCATGAAGCTGACTGAATTCAGCAAAGCAGTATGAGAGATTACAGCTTCGGGTGTCAAATAAATCGTGACTTTCTTTGTGAATACAGTTGCATTAGTCTGTGAAATGACTAAATAAGTAATTGTTTCCCTGGTGTACAATTCCATCCATCGTCTGAAGCCAATGGGAATGTTTCTAGCAGAGACGAAAACATCACATATTCTAATTTTTTTAAACTGAACTTTATGAAGCAAGAGGTCATTTTTATTAAATACACAGCTGTATTTAAAAAAACTATTGTGGACTGTTTTGGTTTCATGCGATTTGGTGCTATAAAATTATTTTTGCTGAGGAAATTTACATATTGATGATACCATATTAACTCAGGATCTGTGTTTTAGTGTCAATAACACCATACCATAAATTAGTCGGTAAATTTGACAAATTAAAATGATGTTGAAAGTTAGCCATTGCAAATTTTCATTGGCACTGCATATCCGCGCATGAAGTGATTGCTGTTGTTAAAACATTCCCGCGCCATTCCTGCATATTTTTACATCTGAATTGCAATTTTTTTAAATGCACAATTTGCGGAATGTTGGCTTTCACCTTGTACTTTGTATACATACAAACATGTGGCGTGATGTTTGTTTCAGGAGCCGGAGGAGGGTTGAGAGGGGGGACGAACCAGTCCCAGGCCGGCCAGGCCTTGGAGCTGGGGGGCATTGGGGGTAAGCCCTGCCCCAAGGCCCGGGACCCTTACAGCTGGGAGATCAGTGGAGGGTTTGGCGGAGGTGGAGGCGCATGCATGGCCGGTGGCGGAGGGGGCGGGTACACCGGTGAGATAGTCTACCTTATAAATTCTCTCGTGTATAGTCAAGACACATTCTATGTCTTGCCAGATAATCAACCCTGTGTGTCACATGTTTATGTGTAATATTATGTGGACGATTAGATATGTGTAATTAATTACAAACTTGCCACTTAGTTTGCGGTGGTTCGTGTCTGACTAATTACAGGAATGCTTGTGAAATGGGAAACAGAACAGACTGTGCGGTGTGTTCAGGAAAACGGAAAGCTGCAAATGAGCTTAAGTCTGTCGTAGTAATTAGTTTACATGACTCTGAAAAAATATAATTCAGAGTGGTTGTTAATTATATTTTTAATTATGTAATCATGAACAATTCCAACTAAGTGCGACATCATTTTAGCGTCACTGTCCGAATACCTTCACTCTTCTCTTCGATCACCGTTTCTGGGTGACGTCCTGCCGAGTTCAACGAATCGGCCTGAAATCAGTGTCCGCTGAGGATACACAAAATCAATTCTGTGTTTTTATTATTAATGAGGTCACCACAAACAATTTCCTAGTGCATTAGAAGTATTTACAGGAAAGCAGCGAAAAGATATCTAGAAATGGATCGTCATGGCGATGTGTTCGCAGCGATGGAAGCGATCCCGTGTGCCAGACTCGCTGTCTGCATATCATTGTTGTACGCTAGGCCTTTGTGAGTCCGTTCTCAGAAGCGTGTACGCACAAGTGTGTTAGTGCATTTGGCCCCGGGACAATTTCCATTCCTATCAATTATTCTACTTTGTGTGAAAGAAGAAAAACTAGCACGTCGTGAATAGTTTTGTACATGTTGAGTTTCATGTAAGTAAAGTGCCGAAACAGGCAGCTGACACAGTCTGTCTGTCTGTCTGTCTGTCTGTCTGTCTGTCTGTCTGTCTGTCTGTCTGTCTGTCTGTCTGTCTGTCTGTCTGTCTGTCTGTCTGTCTGTCTGTCTGTCTGTCTGTCTGTCTGTCTGTCTGTCTGTCTGTCTGTCTGTCTGTCTGTCTGTCTGTCTGTCTGTCTGTCTGTCTGTCTGTCTGTCTGTCTGTCTGTCTGTCTGTCTGTCTGTCTGTCTGTCTGTCTGTCTGTCTGTCTGTCTGTCTGTCTGTCTGTCTGTCTGTCTGTCTGTCTGTCTGTCTGTCTGTCTGTCTGTCTGTCTGTCTGTCTGTCTGTCTCTGTGCTGGTTAGTTAAGTGTCTGTCAGTCCCATCCATCTCTTCATCCATTGTCTGTCTGTCCCTCCATCCATCAGTCTGTTCATCCATATGTCCGTCTCTGTCGATCAGATTGTCAGTCAGTCATTTGTCTCTATATGCTAGTTAGTTGTGTTGTGTTGTCTGTCAGTCGGTTGGGACTCATGTCAGTTGGTCTTGTTTCCTGTCTTTCATGTCCACTTGTCTGCAGTATACACTGTGCTGGTGCTAAAAAAAATTGTAAATATGTGACACATTTTCCTGAATGAATGAGGTATAAACTATCCAATGCGTCACTAACTATAGGCAGTGCTCCCAAGGTGAGTTGCCTCTGAATATGTCATTATTTATTGCACGAGTGAGAACGTGCCCTTATTTCTGCCCTGCCTGATCACCATTGTTTCTGCGTCAGGTGGCAATGTCTCACAGACGGACAATCGGGAGCACAATGGTCAGGGTGGGTCTTCGTACATCGGTCCAGATGGGATTGACCCAATCTTCGAGCCAGGTGAGATTCCGCGGCACGTTGTCTCCCGTCACCAAGCCTTATCTCCCCCGGCGCAATTGCACCGCCGACAATCAGAAATATAGATGTGCCGTTGTACAATTAACTTGAATAATTAATGTTCTGACCCACTCCTCTGGGTTTCCGGCCCAGAATCAATCTGTTCTCACGAGCATGCTAACTGGCGCACATTTTCTCCCGTCCTTGTATAATCAATACGACGATCAATCAACGTTTTCAACCGCACGCATCAATACACGATCAGTCAAGTTTTGCAGAAACGGGAAGATGCATAATCTATAACTGGTGACACGTTATGTGTGTAATTGTGTGCTCGCGGAAGTCTATTTTTATTTCCCAATCAATGTGTGTTGTGTTATGACCTGGCTGCAACCCTGAATATAACCAGCTAACAGTGATTTTGGTCGATAACTTTGTAAAAATGATTGTAAAATCCATGTTTCTGAATGCAGCTACCTGGAGCAAATATATGCTGTTGTTTAATTGGTTAATACAAACAATATTTTGTTTTCTAAATAGCACAATCTAAGTGTGTTATTATAATGTTGTATAATCTAACAATAGAATTTTGGTAGGTTTATCTCACAACATATTAACAGGAAATAATTATTTGTTATTAGTAACTTTAATTACTTTATAAACATTAATCAGAATGTTGTGTTTACTGCTTGACCACCAGATGGCACTGTTGCTCAGTTTACGTGAAGATAATCTTGTGTTATTTGCTGTAATTATTGCTTTAAGTCAGAAGACAATTAGATGCTGCATGTCTCTGTATGTTGACAAATATGTCTGACTGATTTCTCGGCCACAGGAACCAATCATGACGATGGTGAGGTGGAGATTGCATTTGTCCTTGATTGTCCATGTGAGTTCATGTGCATCTATCAGAACTACCAGAAGAAACAGTTCAAGTGTTACTGTGCGCCAAACTTCATTCTGGCAGAGGACGGCCTCCACTGCATAGGTGAGTGGCACAATATGTCATCCGATTGCCTCATTTATTCACCGTAATCGCATCTCATGAAAGATTCGCGTGGTTCATGTCTGTTTGTCATAACTTTCTCAAGGTCTGGAACTATCCTAAATCTAGACTAAGTAGTTTTGGATATAAGCTAGATATTGTCTGCTCTGACCAGAAACAAACCTTCAATTCTTCACCATCCCCTGAAATCTGGGCTTCATTTGATTATCTCCCCATTTCCTTATTTGGAATGTTTCATGCAAGTTGCCTGAAACTAGTAATTTGTTGATAAGCTACTACCAGGTAGTCGTGAATAGTGTAATGAAAATGGCATAACTGGTTTGTCTACGTGTGGAGTGTGTGACATGCCATCTATTGCTAGGGAGTACCGAGACCATCATGTTATCTAAAGGATGTAGGAAGCTTACCTCTTTTTGTGAGAGTTCCCCGTTTGTTTCTCTTCATTTGTCATCCATTCAGGTGTAATCTCAAGAATTGTTTTATTCTCCAATGCATATTTTATATATATATATATATATATATATATATATATATATATATATATATATATATATAATAGCCGCGCAATATCCTCGAAAATCAAGCTCAGTGGCGCGACAAAACCAAGGGGTTCAGCAATTGCGTAAACGTAGAACAGTGCGTGAGTCGTTGATGGATGGACGAAGGTTCTAGGAAGCTAAGGAGGATAGGCAGCATTAAAGATATATATTAATTATATTCAATTTTGATATATATATACATATATAATTATATATATAATTATATATATATATAATTTTAATATATAATTATATATGTGTATGTACATATATATATATATATATATATATATATATATATATATATATATATATATATATATATATACACACACATAAGCAGGAATATGAATTGTTTTGTATATTGAAGTCATGTATATAAGAAGTCCAGATATAAAGAAATGTATATATGTTGTTGTGTTTGTTTAGACCCAAGAAGATTTACATTGTCATCGCCTTCAACGAAGCTCCCTGTCAGCCGATTGGTTGCCTCAGTAATAGGTGGACTTGTTGTCGTCATCATCATCATCGTGTTCATATTCTGCATAGGTGAGTCTCACAGCTTATGATACAGTGGGTTTGCTTTATACATGGGTATGCAAAGTAAACATATGTTATAACGTACTAATAATATAAAATAGTAGTGCTGAAACAATATGGTTAAGCAATAATATCATAAATTATTTTAATGATAAAATATTTTTTAAGTATAACAAAACAGTCATGTTAAATATAAAACAGTGTTTAAAAATAGTAACTACACAAATCAGCAATTTATTGATATTTTAACACCACTCTTTTTATTTGAATAATAATTTAAAAATATATAATTTAATTCTCCACCAGGAAGGAGCAAGATTCTAGGAAACATGTGCTGATTATTTTCCATCAAAATTGTTGTGGTTAAAGCCTTTCATTTCCCATGCCACAGTGGATGCAGATCTTTTTCTTGATGAATATCACATGACCAACAAATTAACACAGTTCTACTTGTTATTTGGTAATTCTGGAAGAGATGAGTACAAGTGACAACGATCATTGGAATGTTTGCTAAGAAATACTAATTTATAACAACTGCATGCAAGTGGTTGTGTTTAATAATGTATAAATAAGAGAAGTTTAAAATGTAAGACCAGTTAGTAACGAAATCTTAACTTGCCTTACAGAGGCATACCTTTGTCTTTTTGTCAATTCTGTAGCCATTTATTTGTCAAAATGTCACAGGACCTGCTCTGAAAAATCTTCAAAATTATACAACACATTATTACAAATGAGCCCGCATTAGTTGGCATGTATGGAGTTACAATCTCATCACCATCAGAGTTGACAGCGATGTGTTGACAAGTATTGCACCTAGCGACACTGAAATCAGCCAGACAAATAAGTTAGCCAATGGCAGCTCCTAGCCTGAAGTAGCCATTACAGAACAGGCCGGGAGGTAATCTGAAGCCAGTTGGCGATGTGACAGCTCCTAATAACTGTTTGGTACGATGTTCGGTTTTACTCTTGATGGAGCTAGTTGACATGTCTGACTGTTGACATGTTGACATGTTCTACGTGGTCTTCACAGTTTTCTGAGATCATCCATCCATGTCAATGCACAAAGAAGCCAACTTTGACCTGATGTTTTCTATGATACAAGTTTTTTATATAAGGCAGTTTGCAGTTGAAATTGCAAGTCGAAATATGGACTTTTTTATATAACTATCGCATTGGCATCTTCAAGATGAGTCAGTGTCTACCGTCAACCTGATTTCTCCAGGTCACCGGTTCCTTGATTGCAAGCTGTCAAATAATAGACATTGGCGTTAAGTAGTACAGAAATGTTCTGCCGAGTAGCTGTAGATCAGGCAATCAAATGTTATAGTGACGGCGGCTAATGTTTTGGTTGTCAGTGACGTGTTCACCCTGTGGTCATTACTGATGCTTGAACGCTGCCAGCGTCATCGACCTAACTTCATGATGTCTGTAGGACGTCTGTAGGATGTCTGTGTCTAGTCTGTGGCTCTCACAAACAGATCCGAGACATTGTCTGACTCAACAAAACACACCGTCAGACATTTGGTTCACGCAATAGTTGCAAAAACACGTTTAGGTAGCATTCAAAGTAGATAGCAGCCAAAATATGACATTTTGAGGATTATGAAGTGTTATTGATTTATTTCGAACATCAACAAGCTGATTCCATTAGCAGCTATCCAGCAAATCCATTAATCGTGTTTTTTCAGAACATTTCTTGATTCGTCTTCTCTACATAAAATGTTGCCATCTCCATGCCATCGTTTCGCTAAGCTTTATGACATTTCATCGCCAGTTTATTCTATAATAATTATTTTCACTCGGCTTCTGTCGTTCTATTTATAAGCATTAATCTCTAGTTCTATGTCCGGTACATTCCAGTTTTACCGCCATAACTTCCCCTTAAGAGCCAAGGTCAGACAATATTTGATCCGTCTTGTATTGGTCTCAGACACTTATATCATAGCAGTTATGACCAGTGTCCATATTACTTCTGGCGTCTAGGACATCCTCTGTCACTGATATTCTACAGTGAAGGTTGACAACATTCCTAGTGTATTAGCTTCCATCGATCTCTTCTGTTTTGTATTATTTCAGCTTAGATTCAGTAATAATAATTTTTTTATATACAACCCCTCCATCCAAATAATTTCTGGGATGCTTTACAGGGTTTCATAAAATCACTTGAAAGTTGATATGTGGAAACGTTTATATAACAGTTCCTAGGACATGCCATGTCAGCATCTTCAGGGCGAATTGATGTCTTCAACGGGCATCAGTTGATTTCTCCAATTCACTGGGTCCATGATTGCAAGCTGTCCAATCATTGTCACTGGTGCCAAGCAGTACAGAAATTTGCTGCCAAGTAGCTGTAAATCAGGCAAACAAATGTTCTAGTGACGGTGCCTAATCTTTGGGTTGTCAATGTCGTATTCACGCCACTGCCATTACTGTGATTGAATGGTACTAGCGTCATCAACCTAATTTCATGATGTCTGTGAGATGTCTAGGTCCAGTGTTTGGCTTTTCACTCGCAAACAGGTTCGACACAGTTTGTAGTAAACAATTGATTAATAAGTGTGTGTATTAAATTGTTTATATGCACTTTTTTATATTGAATTGTTTATATATAACTTTGTAAAGTGCATTGGGCTATCAAGAAAAGCTACACTATGTGGGATATTTTATTATTACATGCATAGCTAAATAAGTAGGTAAAAATAGACAACTGGAAATTAACTATTCATGTTGTAGAGGATAAATAATTAAAATAAAACAATTTAACACAAACTATGACAAGTCAGACGATAAAAAAATCTAATACAGATATTACTGATAAGTTGCATGTACAATACCACACTTTAAATATCCTCCAAATCAATGTGACTTTCAGTATTTTGTATATAATTTACGTCAATCCTGCTGCTGGCTCAGTTATCAAGTGCATTTTCATTAGTACTAATCTGTATCTATGTGACTTTTACAGTGTGCACCAGTGGTCTAGGTTCAAATGAACATATTTCTCTTTTCATCTCTCAGCAGACTTGCATGTTTATTTGACCTGTTGTGTTCGTGATGAAGTCAGGGAAATTTTCATTTAATGAGTCTTCAAATGTCACTATCACAGGATCCTGTCTAGTACTATAAGGGTTCATCATCCTCTTCCTTTGTACCTTCCTTCATCCCTTTCATCCTGTTCCTTCTTCCCTTTTATTCTGTTCCTTCATCCCTTCCTTCATCTCTTTCATCCTCTTCCTTCATCCCTTCCTTCATCTCTTTCATCCTCTTCCTTCATCCCTTCCTTCATCTCTTTCATCCTATTCCTTCATCCCTTCCTTCGTCTCTTTCATCCTCTTCCTTCATCCCTTCCTTCATCTCTTTCATCCTATTCCTTCATCCCTTCCTTCGTCTCTTTCATCCTCTTCCTTCATCCCTTCCTTCGTCTCTTTCATCCTCTTCCTTCATCCCTTCCTTTGTCTCTTTCATCCTCTTCCTTCATCCCTTCCTTCGTCTCTTTCATCCTCTTCCTTCATCCCTTCCTTCATCTATTTCATCCTCTTCCTTCATTCCTTCCTTCGTCTCTGTCATCCTCTTCCTTCATCCCTTCCTTTGTATATTTCATCCTCTTCCTTCATCCCTTCCTTCGTCTCTGTCATCCTCTTCCTTCATCCCTTCCTTCGTCTCTTTCATCCCCTTCTTTCATCCCTTCCTTCGTCTCTTTCATTTTCTTCCTTCATCTCTTCCTTCGTCTCTTTCATCCCCTTCTTTCATCCCTTCCTTCGTCTCTTTCATTTTCTTCCTTCATCCCTTCCTTCGTCTCTTTCATCCTCTTCCTTCATCCCTTCCTTCGTCTCTTTCATCCTCTTCCTTCATCCCTTCCTTTGTCTCTTTCATCCCCTTCTTTCATCCCTTCCTTCGTCTCTTTCATCCTTCTTCCTTCATCCCTTCCTTCGTCTCTTTCATCCTCTTCTTTCATCCCTTCCTTCGTCTCTTTCATCCTCTTCCTTCATACCTTCCTTCGTCTCTGTCATCCTCTTCTTTTATCCCTTCCTTCATCTCTTTCATACTCTTCTTTCATCCCTTCCTTTGTCTCTTTCATCTTCTTCCTTCATCTCTTCCTTCGTCTCTTTCATCCTCTTCTTTCATCCCTTCCTTCATCTCTTTCATCTTCTTCCTTCATCTCTTTCATCCTCTTCCCTCGTCATCTTCCATCACCCCTTCCTTCACATTTGTCCTTCTTTTATCTCTTCAGTTATCCCCTTCCTTCATCATCTTTCTTCATTCACGTTCTTCTTTCTTTTACTCCACCCAGTTCAATCACCCACATGTTACATCGTCCAGTTCCGTCCTCTAGTTCTATCATCCTGTTCTATCATCCTGTTCTATCATCCTGTCCTATCATCCTGTTCCATCCTCTAATTCCATCCTCTAATTCCTGTTCCACTTTTCTGTCCCACCCTCAAATTCTGTTTTCCTGTTTCATCATCTTCCTGTTCCATCTTCCTCTTCCATCATCTTCCTGTTCCATCTTCCTGTTCCTTCATCTTCCTGTTCCATCTTCCTGTTCCATCATCTTCCTGTTCCATCTTCCTGTTCCATCTTCCTGTTCCATCATCTTCCTGTTCCATCATCTTCCTGTTCCTTCATCTTCCTGTTCCATCTTCCTGTTCCATCTTCCTGTTCCATCATCTTCCTGTTCCATCATCTCCTGTTCCATCATCTTCCTGTTCCATCTTCCTGTTCCATCATCTTCCTGTTCCATCTTCCTGTTCCATCATCTTCCTGTTCCATCATCTTCCTGTTCCATCATCTTCCTGTTCCATCTTCCTGTTCCATCTTCCTGTTCCATCATCTTCCTGTTCCATCATCTTCCTGTTTTTTCCCTTTCATCTTCCTGTTCCATCTTCCTGTTCCATCATCTTCCTGTTCCATCATCTTCCTGTTCCATCTTCCTGTTCCATCATCTTCCTGTTCCATCATCTTCCTGTTCCATCTTCCTGTTCCATCTTCCTGTTCCATCATCTTCCTGTTCCATCATCTTCCTGTTCCATCATCTTCCTGTTCCATCATCTTCCTGTTCCATCATCTTCCTGTTCCATCATCTTCCTGTTCCATCCATCTTCCTGTTCCATCATCTTCCTGTTCCATCATCTTCCTGTTCCATCATCTTCCTGTTCCATCATCTTCCTGTTCCATCATCTCCTGTTTCATCTTCCTGTTCCATCATCTTCCTGTTCCATCATCTTCCTGTTCCATCTTCCTGTTCCTTCGTGTCCTGTTCCTGCACGCTGCTACAACACCCTCCTCCTCCACCTTGCCTCACCGTGCTGTTCCTTGTCCTACAGTACATCGCTTCAGCAAGAAGAAGCTGGAGGCGGTCAGACTGGACATGTTGAGTAGCCCTGACTACCAGCTGGACCGCCTACGCTCCAACGCAGGCACGCCCGGCCTGCTCACTGCCTACAACCCCAACTACGACTTCGGGGGCAGCAAGTGCACCCTGCAGGACCTCAGGGAGATACAGCGCGACCACCTCACTCTCGTCAGGTGGGATAGCTCTTCCTCCATTTGTTGCTCTTCCCAGAAAAGTTGAGAGGGTGTTCAGATGAACAGGTCTGCAGGGAATAAAGTGTGGAGCGCTTTGAGAAGCCCTCAGGATTGCATATGGCACTTAGAGCGTGTCTGTTATGACTGGTTTGCTCTGTCTTTGTTGTGGGAAGTGTGGCTTGTTTAATAAGGAACATTTGTTTGGAACATACACTTAGAAGGAACCTCAGTAAATTCCTTGAACAGAAGCTCTTGTATACATTCAAATAACACGTGTGCGAAATTGATGAAATGTTATGAACTCTATGAATACACAGATATCTAAGTAAATTCATGATCTATTGGTTTTTCAGTATTAATTTAGTATTAATTTGTTCTTTCCCATGTTCAGGGCGTTGGGGCAGGGTGCATTTGGTGAGGTCTACCAAGGCTACTTATCTCATGTACAGAGAGACACTTCAGACCTACCAGTCGCCGTCAAAGTGAGTTTTGGTTGTCAAAGTGCACTTTAAAATCATCATTCAACAACTGAGTGTGTAATGTTTTGGTTTGCTTTGATACCTATGAGATTTCAGCATTATTCTCTATGGGCAAGATAAGAACAATTTGTAGGATCCAAGAATTACATGAATAGTTTAAGAACATTACTATGAAGCAATTTATTAGGGTCTGAAGATTTCATGAAGGCGGTCAGAAAGATGACGTCTTCACATGTTTGCTTTATGTGAAAGACCCGAAATTATACGGTTACATAAAAACAAAGAAAACGTATTGTCACATTATTTGCTAGAGAGATTATCTTGATTCAGTTAAGAGTGGGTTTTGTAAGATTTGAATTATCCCTGATATGCTCCCTTGTCTGGGTGTACTAGGCCGTTCTTCAGCTGCTCACTTATCACACGTTTTTCCTCCCCATGGACTGTGGTAATGAATTGTATTCCTTACACGTAGATGACCTTTGTTGCTAAGTCACTGTGAATGTTAGACGCGTCCCTTTTTCCCTGCGTCACCCTTTTTTCTGGCACGACTCGCTTTGTGAAGAAATGCATCCACTTTTCCGGCTAAGCTCATGTACTGTCAATTGGCAATCCATCTTGATGTCTGGATCTTCATCATTTCAATTGCCGCATGCAGCTGTACTGGTCAGCTGACCTGGGAACCTTGAACGGAGCAAGTCCAACTCCCACCATGTGACATAATGAGCCAGAAATAGTCTCCCTCGTGTCTCATGCCCGATGTCATTTCCTGCGCTGGTGACATTTCGTTCAGCGGTGGCATCGTTTGATGTGTCCAGCACGTGTAACCAGGACTTATTGTGATGCGCGCACTCGCGACGGCAAGAAGGATGGTACACGACCAGGCCACGGTAGCGTGACAGATTGCGTTTGACATGCAGTGGCGTGTGTCATTTGCACGGCTACTTAGCCGAGTGGCTTGAGAAGCCGTCAGTTGCGTCCGGCGCGGCGAAAGCGAGGTCTTGGCCATGTCTGCATGTGTGTATGTGTGTGTGAACGAGAATTTAATGCAGATTTTACATTCTTGAGCCTGATTTTTTAAGATTTCTGGTAGACATTTTTCGATGAAGATTTTAGCAGCTGTTTCTGTACATGTAAGATGTGTGTCAGGTTCTTTCTTCAGTGCCATTGTCACACATACACGGGGGGGTATTTAATTCTGAAACTCCACTGAAGACTTTGGAAATAACGCAAACCCTTGACTTAGATTTGGGGTCGTGAAACTTAGAATGTTTGAGAATCGCTTCCTTGGCTAGACTATACCTCTGAACCAAGTTGTTATAGGTAAATAAATAGCTACACAAATTGAGTTATACAGAACGGGTGTTATGTCTTTTTTTTTGGAAACATTACTTTGAAATCAAGACAAATGGATCGATTGATCGGATGGCAGAGTATAGAGGCCATTATAGGAAGAAACCAATTTGTAATTTTGGTCAGGAGAACTTTGGTAATGGTAGATAAATAATTTTAGTTAGTTCTGCTATACAGATTGAAGGACTGCATTAATAGAAGAGGAAAGATGCAGGGGGAGGGGAGGGATTGCAAGAGAGGGAAAACAAATCAATTCCAGTATCGAGACACCCTCCATACCCAAACTCTCAAGAGAAAGAGGAGACAAAATACACATGCCGAGCATGCTTCTTGTGACTTTCTGTCGCTGCCTGCAAGATGGCAGCAGGTGGCTGAAATTCAGCTAAGTGGACCTCGCGAATTAAGGGCCAAATTAAATCAATGCCGGTTATCGTGAGTAATGCTTGGCCTGCCAGCAGTGGTCAGCGTCACGACCGCCTCAGCCTCGGCCTCAGACAAATCATCAATACATCTGGGCGCCAAAATATATTCATCAGAATTGCATGAGCCGCTTGACATTTTGGTGCACAGATTAAAAAGGTCGGTGTTCAGCTGTGATATACTCTGTATTTACAGCGTAAATACTACGGGTCTCCCCGGCGCAGATGACTTGAAGTAGCACTGTAGGGGGAGGATTGTCTTAGGAGAGCTGTGAGAGAAGAATTAAGTTATATCTTAGTAAAGGCCAAGGTTTTTTAGTACCAAGATTAAAGTGTGTAAATATTTTGAAGCTTTCCCGTGGACAGGGGTCAAGGGGTGGGTACGTGCTACAGTGAGTCTAAGGTGGGAGAATGCAGAGTAGTGCTGGTTTACAACAGAGGTTCATTGTAGTTTAATGAACTATAGAAAACACACAAAAGCAATGCCTGGTGTATGGTATACAGTGTATACAAGTTAATAAGAAATAATTCTTCAGCTAGTTGATTAGATTGATGTGCAACTTGAAGACATTCTCCCACCAGTAACTTCTGACTCCAGCTAATTTAAACTTCACATCTGACAGTAGTGAATCTCATTTTTACTTCTCACTCCAGTGAATTTCAGTTTTTACTTATGACAACAGTTAATTTCTACTTCTGACACCCGTGGATTTCATCTTTCACTTCTTACACCACAGAATTACATTTTCACTTCTAAAACCAGAGAATCACAGTTTCACTTCTAACACCCGTGAATTTCAATTTTCACTTCTGACACCAGAGAATCACATTTTCACTTTTGACACCTGTGAATTTCAATTTTCACTTCTGACACCAGAGAATCACATTTTCACTTCTGACACCCGTGAATTTCACTTTTCACTTCTGACACCAGAGAATCACATTTTGACTTCTGATACCCGTGAATTTCATCTTTCACTTCTTACACCAAGAATCACATTCTGATTCACATTTTCACTTCTGACAACCATAAATTACAATTTTCACTTCTGACACCAGAGAATTACATTTTCAGTTCTGGCCACAGTGGATCTCCGACTTGTTCCCTCGGTTATTGAACCTCTAGTATTTGGCTCACCGATTGGCTCAGTGCGCCAACAACAGTCAGCACTCTGTCTGGCAATGGATGGTTTTTATGCTGCTGGTGCCTACTTTTTTGCAGTTTTTACCACCATATAATATCCGCAACTGCTATTTATGTGCCCATACATCACGACTCACATGTCCTGTCAGCATCTCTCTGTATGCAGACTGGTTCATTGACTGCAACATTCATGTCTCTGCATACTCTCGTCAGATTGTCATAAATTTCCTCTCATTGACTCTCTAATGTCCCTGTATCACAGACCTTAAATTTTATATATTCAAACATAATTTCACAACTGTTGTTAAGACTATCATTTAGATGGCACCATGCCAGTAGATATGCTTTTTTGGCATTTGGCCTCTCTTTGAGTGTCTGTCTTCCTGCGTAAGTGCCCTTTTATGAGGTCCAACTGGAAGATTGTTTTTGCAGATGGCGAGACTTGATCAACACTATCAAAGCCGAGCAGATTTCGTATTGACATAGTATAATTTATAGCCTGCTAGGTGGCGACACTCATAACAATGCTATCGGCAAATGAACCCACGAATAATGTATTGATTTAGGCAACATTTTGAGATGGAGATATTCTTATAAAAACTCTTTCTACAACTGCAGAAAACAATCCCATTAAGATAACTGTTATACAGCACATTGATGAGAAATTGTTGCTGTGATTATGTAGTCTTCTGATAAAATGCTAAATAAAAAATAACAAATACGGAAAGTTGATTAATGTGGTGATATTAGTGATTTACCATGAAGCCCAGCTTCATGCTAAGAATTAAATCAAGCATCAAAACCAAAGTTTATGACATTTCTTTCTGAAGTACATTGTATTGATTTATAGAGTCGCCGGTTTTGTAAAGAAATCTTGATTGAAAATTTGTGTCATACCTAAATAAATGAAATCTGAAGTGTACATGGGTGAGAACTGTCTTTGTGAACTTAATTTGTGTGTGCATATTTATTCTGTATATTAATAATATAATAATATTTTATACCAGAGATAATCCAAACAGTTCTTCCAGCCTAAGCCACTCGAAAGATTTGGAAATGTTAATTAAAATGTAATTAACCATGTTTAACAGTAGCATGAGTGGAACTGAGTATAACAAAAATAGGTGTGCACAAACGTATGCATATACGATGTTGATGCAGGGTCTCAAATATATGACAAAAACGGTTCGGACTGCAAGGTACATTTTAAAGAACTAATGAAAAAAGTATATTAATTTTAGTGTGTTGACATTTTAATAACAACCTATCTACAACCAGTTTCAATAAACCATTTCAAAACTATAATTTTGTAAGTATTTTGATGCATATTTTGGGTTGAATCGTTTGAAAAATGCACCTTAATATTCGAACTGATCGCATGTTGTAAAACAGAGGTATGTGAAGTAGAGACCAGTGTTCTGTGAGACAGAAGCATGTGAAGTAGAGACTAGTGTTCTGTGAGACATAGACATGTGAAGTAGAGACCAGTGTTCTGTGAGACATAGACATGTGAAGTAGAGACCAGTGTTCTGTGAGACAGAGGCATGTGAAGTAGAGACCAGTGTTCTGTGAGACAGAGACATGTGAAGTAGAGACCAGTGTTCTGTGAGACAGAGACATGTGAAGTAGAGACCAGTGTTCTGTGAGACAGAAGCATGTGAAGTAGAGACCAGTGTTCTGTGAGACAGAGGCATGTGAAGTAGAGACCAGTGTTCTGTGAGACAGAGACATGTGAAGTAGAGACCAGTGTTCTGTGAGACAGAGACATGTGAAGTAGAGACCAGTGTTCTGTGAGACAGAAGGCATGTGAAGTAGAGACCAGTGTTCTGTGAGACAGAGGCATGTGAAGTAGAGACCAGTGTTCTGTGAGACAGAGACATGTGAAGTAGAGACCAGTGTTCTGTGAGACAGAGACATGTGAAGTAGAGACCAGTGTTCTGTGAGACAGAGACATGTGAAGTAGAGACCAGTGTTCTGTGAGACAGAAGCATGTGAAGTAGAGACCAGTGTTCTGTGAGACAGAGACATGTGAAGTAGAGACCAGTGTTCTGTGAGACAGACATGTGAAGTAGAGACCAGTGTTCTGTGAGACATAGACATGTGAAGTAGAGACCAGTGTTCTGTGAGACAGAGACATGTGAAGTAGAGACCAGTGTTCTGTGAGACAGAGACATGTGAAGTAGAGACCAGTGTTCTGTGAGACAGAGACATGTGAAGTAGAGACCAGTGTTCTGTGAGACAGAGGCATGAGAAGTAGAGACCAGTGTTCTGTGAGACAGAGACATGTGAAGTAGAGACCAGTGTTCTGTGAGACAGAGACATGTGAAGTAGAGACCAGTGTTCTGTGAGACAGAGACATGTGAAGTAGAGACCAGTGTTCTGTGAGACAGAAGCATGTGAAGTAGAGACCAGTGTTCTGTGAGACAGAGACGTGAAGTAGAGACCAGTGTTCTGTGAGACAGAGAGAAGTAGAGACCAGTGTTCTGTGAGACAGAGGCATGTGAAGTAGAGACCAGTGTTCTGTGAGACAGAGGCATGTGAAGTAGAGACCAGTGTTCTGTGAGACAGAGACATGAGAAGTAGAGACCAGTGTTCTGTGAGACAGGGGCATGTGAAGTAGAGACCAGTGTTCTGTGAGACAGAGGCATGTGAAGTAGAGACCAGTGTTCTGTGAGACAGAGACATGTGAAGTAGAGACCAGTGTTCTGTGAGACAGAGCATGTGAAGTAGAGACCAGTGTTCTGTGAGACAGAGGCATGTGAAGTAGAGACCAGTGTTCTGTGAGACAGAGACATGTGAAGTAGAGACCAGTGTTCTGTGAGACAGAGACATGTGAAGTAGAGACCAGTGTTCTGTGAGACAGAGACATGTGAAGTAGAGACCAGTGTTCTGTGAGACAGAGACATGTGAAGTAGAGACCAGTGTTCTGTGAGACAGAGGCATGTGAAGTAGAGACCAGTGTTCTGTGAGACAGAGACATGTGAAGTAGAGACCAGTGTTCTGTGAGACAGAGACATGTGAAGTAGAGACCAGTGTTCTGTGAGACAGAGGCATGTGAAGTAGAGACCAGTGTTCTGTGAGACAGAGACATGTGAAGTAGAGACCAGTGTTCTGTGAGACAGAGGCATGTGAAGTAGAGACCAGTGTTCTGTGAGACAGAGGCATGTGAAGTAGAGACTAGTGTTCTGTGAGACAGAGACATGAGAAGTAGAGACCAGTGTTCTGTGAGACAGAGGCATGAGAAGTAGAGACCAGTGTTCTGTGAGACAGAGACATGTGAAGTAGAGACCAGTGTTCTGTGAGACAGAGACATGTGAAGTAGAGACCAGTGTTCTGTGAGACAGAGACATGTGAAGTAGAGACCAGTGTTCTGTGAGACAGAGACATGTGAAGTAGAGACCAGTGTTCTGTGAGACAGAGACATGAGAAGTAGAGACCAGTGTTCTGTGAGACAGGGGACATGTGAAGTAGAGACCAGTGTTCTGTGAGACAGAGGCATGAGAAGTAGAGACCTAGTGTTCTGTGAGACAGAGACATGTGAAGTAGAGACCAGTGTTCTGTGAGACAGAGGCATGTGAAGTAGAGACTAGTGTTCTGTGAGACAGAGACATGTGAAGTAGAGACCAGTGTTCTGTGAGACAGAGGCATGAGAAGTAGAGACCAGTGTTCTGTGAGACAGAGACATGTGAAGTAGAGACCACTGTTCTGTGAGACAGCTGCTGTATCCTGTCTGTTTGTTCCAGACTCTGCCAGCACTCTGCACAAACCAAGCAGAGATGGACTTTCTTATGGAGGCACTTATAATGAGGTCAGTATACGGAACTACGACATAACGAATATCACTCATGGACCAGTATTGCCATTCCTTTGCTCTATGAATATTTAGTAAAATGTGGATTTTGTTGAAAATTATCATTAAAGTTTCTTAGCAATTTTTTTATTTAAATGTTATTATTTGTTTTGTGTGTTAATAGTTTCGTGGGATAAACACTTCCAGAACCGTGAATGTCTTGTTAGAAAGATGAAATTCTCACAAAATAGTACCCAGCAATTTATATTTGCAAATATTCTTGAGACTTTATCTCTGTGTATGCATGCAAGCATACAAGCATACATTGATAAAGTTGTTACACGTGTGTGTTGGTAACATTTGTCTAACAATGTACTTTGAACTCGAATTTACACTGTACCCTTCCATACCTTTGCAGCAAATTCAACCATTCGAATATCGTACGGTTCATCGGCGTCTGTTTTGAGAAACACCCTCGCTTCATAGTGTTGGAGCTCCTTGAGGGTGGAGACTTGAAGTCATTCCTCCGAGAGTCCCGACCGAAGCCGGTACGTTCACATGTTTGCTTACATCTCGGGATGTGTCAGTCGTGTAATTCCTTTCCTCTGCCCTAGAAAGTTTGGGATACTAAACGTTGACTTGTTTCCACATCATTGATCCCGCAGTATCATCCTAGCACCCCCCCAACCTCCACACGTTGCTTGTTCTCATTCCCTTCTTGATCCTGCTAAATGTCTCCTCACACACACTTCTCATCTTAATCGTTATCGTCATCTTCTGCTTTTTCCGCGTATTTCTGATGTGTGTTGTTCCATCACCTGAGCCAAATTCACACTGAAATTGAAGACTTAATTTGGAAAGTGTTCTGTCACACAGCAATCATTGCACAACATTTATATGTTATATATGTATCATGTCATACAGTTAAACCTTTATCAGCAACGCCTACCGAATAGTCTCCAGCTGTTTTATATTAGCAAATTTATATCGTCAATGTATGTTTTAAATATCTCCACCTTGAGAACGTCTGAACCGCAATATAATTTTCATTTCCTCTTGTCCTTTAACTTGTTTCTGATGCTGCGTGTGTCGTAAACTAGCACATGACTTAGAAGCCGTTGATTTTGTTTCTTGTCATGAGAGTGCCATAGCTTAGTAGTAAGGCAACGTAAGTTACTCTAAAGCAAAAACTAATGAAGAAATCAAGCAGACTTTCACGGGAGGTCAACAAGAACACAGTTTATTGATGCCTGGCAGTCTGCATCGATTTCATGCTGTGTCCCCGTTGCCACCGTCCTAGGCCAGGCCATACATGATCCATTGTCCAGATTCCGTGATATTTGTTGGTGAACTAATTACAATTAATCAAGGTCTAAGAGATTCGTCATTGCAACGCCGGTGAAGTTTGATTCACTAGGGATATTCCTGTCGGACAGCGTGAAACGATATCTGGGCATTGCGCTTGTTATGACGTAGACCAACATGATTAAATATGGGCACTGCGTCAATGCCAATGTTATCATCGAGTGATAAGTGATCATTGCCACTTGTCGTGAGTCTTGCTGCATTAGCAACAGAAATTTGTCATCGGAGTCGTCACTGTGACGTACTTCCCCAGCATTGATTATCGTCATGATGTGTGTGCTGACAATAATCGGGGACAGTTATACCACAACGATGCCCTTTAGGGTCAGATCAATTATTGTAACGTGCTGTCGGTGTGCACCTTTTGCGAGATACAAAGAGACATGCTTGCTGTCGCCTGTCATGTTCTCACCGAACATAAATTAATCTTCCGTGTAGTCAAGCAATTAAGCCAAAATGTCAAGGAAATTAAATCTTTTTTGTAATCTTATGGGAACGTGTTTAATGTATTGAATGTAAGAGATCTTTTAACACCTGTTAGGTTGGGTATGAAACAATGAATAATTGCAACTGTTTTTATTCTATTATGCACATGTAAGATTTATGATGCTATTAAGAATTATTAACTTTATGATAAATTTGTTGTCATTTTTTTAAAGCCGTTTTTTTCTGCTTGAAAATGACTAGCCATGTGAAATTCTGTGCAGGTATTCTGAAGCTCAACAGTAATAATGGAAATGTTTATTTAGTGCCAATACCCTCAAAAAAATTCGAACTCAGTGGTGCAATAAAGACAAAAATCACGAAGCATTTTCATCGTTAATCTTGTGTGCACATTCTGAGGATGTCGCTTGAAAATCACAGCATCACCATTTCGTTTTAATCCAGAGGTTTTTAACGTTATCACACCAACAGTATTATCATTCATTTCATATTGCTACAACTATGTACCTTGGCCTCTTATGTGCTATACAACTCATATCACAATGACTGTGTCTTCACACATGTAAATATTTCCAGCTCTCCGAAAATATAGGGACATAAAAATTAATCACAGAAAAGATGCCAGTATATTTCAGACAGATATTCTAACACTGTTTCATGCTATAAATAGGGCTTTAGGATATATGTGGTGAGAAGTTTATAAAAGAACATTAATAATAAAATAATTAATTAGATAAATTTAAATAATTAAATTAATTAAATAATCTTTGTTTTTAGTGGATCCCATGTCTGAACACCTGTATCATTATGTTAAATTCTATTATGGTGAGGCCTATGTATGACATATTATATCTGTGCTAATCACTAATCTGTTCAGTGCAGCTGACCATAGACGTAGTTAGTTACAACAACAAAGTACATCATTTGAATACTGTGCGACACTATAAATTCAAACAAAAATCAGCTACTTTTTCCAAATTATAACTGGTATATATATTTTTCATATTGGCCAGATGCAACTGTGTATGTGAAATTTTGCAGAAAATCCACAAATGCATACTTAGCTGAAAATATCCCTCCACTGAAAATTATCAAAGAACGAAACATGTTTTACATAACGGTTATTATAAAATCTGGACACCTTGAGAATTATATGCTTTAAATTGCATTTCTAGTCTAACTTTTCAGTGATCGTTTACTATCATAGTGACCGTTGTAAGTCCGTTTGCGATATTTACAGGAAGTTTCTTTTTGAAACACCGCTGAGCTCAGATGCCTGTGAATATCAACACTATAGAAGTAAAGTATTACTATTACACAGAAATATATGAGAGTCTGACACAGGAAACACAGGATTAATGTTGTAGGCCTACATATGAAATGACCACTCAAACTGAATGAGATTATGTGATACTGAAGTGACAGACGTTAAGAGCATGTTACGGGAAACATAAATATTACGCTGCGGTTATGTGCGCTCATGTTTAATGTGAATATGAGTTCATTGCCCGATACCACCCAATTTATGAAAGGTGACATCAAAACTTAGTCAATCCAATCTGACATTACTGGGAAAATAGGTCACGTGGGACTCATAATGTATCATTTCTTGTAAATGTAAATAAATTTTGGATTTGTTTAAATGAACAGTTACCTGTGAATACCGGGTATTTACTTTAAATAATTTTTTATTTAAATATGTTATATAATTTTGATACTTCATGTACTGCCTTTGTGAATATTTACAACTAACAAGTTTGCCTGAATAATTTTTTAATGTGTTCACTGTTTGACATTTGTACAATCACCCGGCAGGCCTACATTTGAGAATTTAAAAATAAGGTTTTATTATTTGTAAATGTGACAACATTGATATGTAGTTTTAATCTAGTAGACCATCACAGGGATAACACTTGTATTACTTTTTTGCAGAGACAACCATCGCGCGTGACAATGGTGGACCTTGTAGAGTTGTCTCTCGACATTGCCCAAGGTTGTCTGTATCTCGAAGAGAACCACTTCATTCACAGGTGTGTGTGTGTGTGTGTGTGTGTGCGCGCGCGTGTGTGAGTGTGTGTGTGTGTGTGTCTGTTAGTGTGTGAGTGTGTGTTTGTGTGTGTATGTTTGTGTGCGTGCGTGCATGCGTGTGTGTGTGTGTGTGTGTGTGTGTGTGTGTGTGTGTGTGTGTGTGTTCTGTGTGTGTAGTGTGTGTTTCTGTGTGTGTGTGTTTTTGTGTGTGTGTGTGTGTGTGTGTGCTGTGTCTGTGTGTGTGTGTGTGTGTGTGTGTCTGTCTGTCTGTGTGTGTGTGTGTGTGTGGGTGTGTGTGTGTGCTGGTGACAACCGCCCATTAAAATTCAATTCTCCATGATTTATATCTTCCACGATACTGTGAAAAACCTGACATCAGCGTTTTCCATAATCGATCAAATTGTGGATGATTTATTCGCAGACAGCGCCATCTGCTGGGTCGATTAATAGTCTCAGCATCAGTGTGCACAGTAGAAGGTTATCGGTATGTTCAAAATAAGGGATATTGTCAAAACGTTGATTTATGACACTACACAAAATCGATGTCATTTAACCTTGGGCTCATAATCGGCGGAATCAGTGAATGTCACAATATCTTATTGAAAGGCAGCAGTTCGTATGTGTATGTGTGACATCAGTCAGAGTATGGTACTACGTTAAATAATAATAATTTTCTTGGTTAGTTTGTAATTTTCATCTGAATTCCTAATTTTTTTGTAAATAGACACATTATTAAAATAATTCTAAATAAAATATACAGCATTAATTACGCACGACCCCGTGAAACTATTTTCATTAGACTAATTCATTCAGGTAGAAACAGATTGAATGTATTCTCATCAAGGTTAACAGCTTTTAGTATGTTTTAGTTTGAGTTGGTAATATTGTTTTGACTTACTTCTTTGAAGGATCTAATTTGTTTGTCTAAGTAGTTTAATTTAAATTTATCAGGTGATTCCCCCAGAGCAATATTGAAAGTCGTAGAAGGGTGTTGTGATGTTGTTTACTTATGTACCTTCCTACATCGTGTTTTTCTTAATGATTCACACACATTGTATAAATTTATAATCGTTATTTATTGTCAGAATTTAAGTGATGTGGTCAATTAGAAGAATTCTTTTTCTCGTATGTGCAGTTACAATGTCCTGTTTAATTGCAAATAATAAGGGTGTTTTAATTAAATAATGATTTTGCTGTGGCATGATTCATCGAAAGAATAACATATTTGCGTCTTGTGCTAACAGGGACATTGCAGCCCGAAACTGTCTACTCACAAAGAAGGGTCCTGGCAGAGTGGCGAAAATCGCAGACTTTGGCATGGCCCGAGACATATACAGGTATGTAGCGCATTTATTTTTTAATATATATATATATACATATACCCGGTATATACGACCTCTGTGTTGTCTGTTAATTCAGTCACATCTCACATTAGCATTGTCCTCCAAAATATTCGCCCCAGTATATGTGGCAAAAACTTTCCACTTCGGCATAGTTATCTGAAAGAGACATATTAGTTATACTTTTATACCAGTTTGTAAAAGCTAAAAGTGGTTCATAGTGAGGCTAAACATTTCAGTGACCACGGATCATAATTACGGTATTATTTCGTCACAATGACAACCTGTCCATTTCTGTGATTTGGTTAAAAAATTTCCTTTAATATTTGAGACATTCCCCAACACTGCTGGCGCTGTATAGGACACCTCTTCCCATGATTCATCAGTAGACCATGTGCATTTAATCGTTGCATATAATGACAGACAGATTTGGGTTTTTTCTTTTTTTTTGAAGCAAAACATTTCTACGAAGAGTGATCCTAACGATTGGTTTTCTGGATCAAAGTATTTTATACAATATGACTTGGCATGTAGGTCAAGGAGTCACTTTCATACATTTGCAGTGGACAATGGCTACCATTGATTTTGGCGTTACAGTGCCATTTCATCTTCAGCAGATTACTTAACTTTGGTAGGTTTACCGCAGCTAATGACCATCCAGTGAATTAATCTCGGCTAAACCTCCACTTTCCCACCGAACCATTTAAGGTTTCGACTGTGGCAGAGCACCAGATGTCTACGCAGCAACTGAGTGTTTTCCCAACACGCTCCTTAGATATTGTCTGTCAAGTAAACGAAACCACGTAATTAACTTTGTTCGACGGATGGCGCATCGGAATCAGAGATGTCGTTTGATTACCACTGTCCTGATTAGCGGACATGGCGGCTGTCTGTGGAAATGACAGATGACAGGTGTCACACGATATACAGGGATGACGGAAGATTTTCGTACGGAAATTATTCCATTAGACAGTGACATTATCAAATTGATGAGCAGCAGCTTGCATATCAGCAAAATCCACAAATATCAGTGTGGTTCGCTTAATTAACTCCCGGTGTGTGCTTGATTAAATTTAAATGACAAAGTTTGCGTTCAAGAAAAAAACGTGTTGTCATAAAAAACGAACGAAGATGTGGTATTTGTCAAATACTTTCAGAAGTCAGGCAAATAATCGTTGTGCATTTTATTATATTTCAATAACAATGTTTAAGTTTGAGACAAAATGTGTTCATAAAATATTTATGAATATATTAAATAACATCTGGTATCCATCTTAATTTAACGTTTATATTTACACAGTGTAATATTCCCAGGATCAGAATGCTGCTATATAACAGATAATTACTTATTTTGCAGTAAAGCAATTTGTCAGAACTGGAGTGCAAATGCATGCCCAAGGGATATGGCAGCGTGTAATTTTCTGGAATGGCGGCATTGTTTAAATCAATAATGTAACATTAATACCATTCTGTCATAATTCAGGTGATGTTGAATCAGTCCCAGGCGTACCCTCTATAGCACTGAAATTAAATTATTAGCTATTCCAGTCTGTATCTGAGTGGGTGAAAACCTGCCGAAAATGTACAGTTAGCACCATGCTAATGTAGCAGAATGGGGGTAAAAAAATTGCGGGAAATGGAACATGAGTTTTTACAGTATTTGAAAAAGAAGACAAACCTTGCATGCTGTGATGTGATTATTGGTGTCATACACTCGATGGCACATCTAACTTACAGATTTATGTTTAAGCAGTGCCTCCCCCTAGTGAATACAACAGAACTTACTCTTTCCAACAGTCGGGTAATAGCAGCATATCTACCAATTGTTTGGAGAATATCCTTTGTATAAATAAGATCATTTATCTGGTACTGACATCCGGTATATACCATGTAACGACATAATTCAGTGTCAGAAAGACAGGGCAGGGCGCCTTGTCCTGCTTCAACGTTCATTTTTGTAACATTTATTTATTCACCCTCCAGGGCGGACTACTACAGAAAGGGCGGCAAGGCCATGCTGCCTGTGAAGTGGATGCCCCCAGAGGCATTTCTCGATGGCATCTTCACCCTCAAGACCGACATCTGGTAAGCAGTGTAGCTTGATGATCTCTGTCTCATGTTGGATAGTCCATCATACAAAATTATTGGCCATTGTTTTGTATCATAAATATTAAGAATTCAGCTTTATAAGTGTTTGAAAAAGTGAGATGTTATTTAGTATATCATAAATAAAGATCAATTCAATTTATTTCAAAATACACAACATTAAAAAGCAAGCAATACAAATACAAATAATAATTTCCGTCATACATACAATATTTAGAGTCACAGGAAAACAAATAGCTCCTGTGCAGGAATTAAATAAACTAATGATTTCAACCCTGAATGATGAAAAGAAAGTTGCAAAAATGAACCAGTACGTTGTGTTGGATACTGAGGTGGTTTGCTCTTTTTGTGAAATTAGTTTGAAATCAGACGAGCGAAAAATTGAACAGAACGAGAAAATATCATGTACAAGTCCGTTATACAAGTCTGTTAATTACATCGTTATGAAATTGTCATTGATACTTTCTCACACATGTCTGCCTGTATGTGGGTTTGTGTCCCCACAGGTCATTTGGGATACTGTTGTGGGAAGTCTTTTCCCTCGGCTACATGCCCTACCCAGGGCGGGGTAACCAGGAGGTCATGCAGCTGGTGACCGCGGGCGGACGGCTTGACCCTCCAAAGAACTGTCCTTCACCTGTGTAAGTCAAATTTTACCTCACCATAGAATGGATAATATTGGATGTGTTTGTGTAATAATTATTTAATGTGTGAAGTTTCATTAACTATTTTTGAAAAAATTTGCTGTCATGAGATTAGTTGAAATTAATCTGAATTATAAATATCATTGTACTATGGAATACTCTGGTAAATAGATGTGAATAGCTGTTTGGATATTTATTTGACTCTTAAATTTTCCCATTAAAATGTTATGCCAAAATAAGTTTGTTTGCTGTCTGATAGTTGCCAAAATGTAATACAGTATATCAGTTTCATGCATTGTTCTAAGTTGTAGCAACATTCCTGTACCAGACAGGAAGCAGCTGGAAATAATGCCTCCTACATTGAAGAGTTCTGTTTCCAGGTATCACATCATGGGCTTATGTTGGCATGGTATACCAGAGAGACGGCCAAACTTCAGCACAATGATAGAAAAGTTGCAGGCGTGCCTACAGGTGGGTGCCACTGTGCTGGGTTTACCTGGGATTGGAGGGAACATATAATCTATATTTTGCAGTATTCCTCCAAAGGGCATAGCCCTGTGATATACATAGATATGTTAACTGCATTGATATATGTATTTAGACTTCCAAACTTACTTGATGTCAAAGAGATATTCACGCAAACAGTTACAAAGTCACCTCCATTTAGTCAGATGGAAACAAAAGTACCTGGTACATTTTTTTTTAAACCAATGCATATGTAACATAGATAAACATTTCAAACAATATAGTTTTATTGTACTTTAGTATAGATTTAAATTGGTGCTATGATTAAAGTTTGTAGGGAATAGTAATGGTAAACAAATGTTTACATAGCAGCTCTCTGACATGATTTGTTATGATTACTAACTATGTTTTAATTTCATGTTGCAATCGATTAACGATTTGTTCCGTGTAAACAGGCGCAGTACGCTGTTTGTGAGATGATAATCATTGATTATTATGAACAATAAGATTTAGGCTTAGCTCTGAATAATCCACATAACCGGGTAGTCATGTTTGTTTTTCATGTACAGGTGTAGACATGTTTCTGTCATTATTTATTTGGCAGAGTAAAGATTTTCAACCTGCCATGAGCGTGTCTGATATGAATTGTTTCAGTAAGTAAGGTTATAGATTATTGATCGACTATTTTATGCATGACAAAATGCTTATCTTTCTCAAGAGTCGGATGCATAGCAAAACTCTGCAAGAGGTAATCTGCTCATGCATAACAAGGCTCTCTTCTGCAAACAGTAATCTGCTTACCTGTGTAGAATATGTTACTTTTCCAACAACCAGTAGTTTACTTGCTTGTATGGTACAAAACTGTTATCATTTTTCATGCAAAAGAAAAATGCTTGTGTGGCAAAATTTCTATTTTATCAGCTAAGTAGTAGAATATGTCCATGTCGTGATAGTTTTACTTTTGCTGCAAGCATCGAATGCTTTGTGCATAAGTCAAAGCGATCTACTAATTATGTGGATGCACATATGTATGTGCATGTAGTCACGTACGCATGTGAGAGATATTCTAGTTTTGTCCTATTTGGTTCCTTGACACTACAGTACTACGTTTTTTTAGAATTGATAGAAAGGGAGTTTATTTAGACAGATTGCTATGGTCTTTATTTTTAAATGGTTGACACAATAAAAAAATAATAATATACAAGTTTTATTTTGATCAAATAATGTGAGAAGTTAAGGCATAAAAGTATATTTGATTACTCCTACATACAACGACAAATAATGTTTTCATGTAGAGGGGATCCAACACATAAACTAATATTTCATTACTTTGTAACGTAATGTTTTTTTAGTTGCTCATGGTTGCTATGTACCATTATGTTGTTTTGTTTCCAAGACCATGATGTGATGCGCTAATAGTTGCTATGTACCATAATGTTGTGTTTGCAGGACCCTGGTGTGATTCACTTGTGGTTGTCATGTACCGTCATGTTGTCTTGTGTTTGCAGGACCCCGGGATACATTCGTGGTTGTCACATACCGTCATGTTGTCTTGTGTTTGCAGGACATTTGTGTGGTATAGTCTTGGTTATCACGTACCGTCATGTTGTCTTGTGTTTGTAGGACATTTGTGTGGCACACTCTTGGTTATCACGTACCGTCATGTTGTCTTGTGTTTGCAGGACATTTGTGTGGTATAGTCTTGGTTATCACGTACCGATCATGTTGTCTTGTGTTTGCAGGACATTTGTGTGGCACACTCTTGGTTATCACGTACCGTCATGTTGTCTTGTGTTTGTAGGACATTTGTGTGGCACACTCTTGGTTATCACGTACCGTTATGTTGTCTTGTGTTTGTAGGACATTTGTGTGGCACACTCTTGGTTATCATGTACCATCATGTGGTCTTGTGTTTGCAGGACATTTGTGTGGCACACTCTTGGTTATCACGTACCGTTATGTTGTCTTGTGTTTGCAGGACATTTGTCTGGTATACTCCTGGTTGTTACGTACCATCATGTTGTCTTGTGTTTGCAGGACCCTGGTGTGATACACTCGTGGTTGTCACATACCGTCATGTTGTCTTGTGTTTGCAGGACATTTGTGTGGTATAGTCTTGGTTATCACGTACCGTCATGTTGTCTTGTGTTTGTAGGACACTTGGTGGCACACTCTTGGTTATCACGTACCGTCATGTTGTCTTGTGTTTGCAGGACCCTGGTGTGATACACTCGTGGTTGTCACGTACCATCATGTTGTCTTGTGTTTGCAGGACACTTGTGTGGCACACTCTTGGTTTTCATGTACCATCATGTTGTCTTGTGTTTGCAGGACCCTGGTGTGATACACTCGTGGTTGTCACGTACCGTCATGTTGTCTTGTGTTTGCAGAACCCTGGTGTGATACACTTGTGGTTGTCACATACCGTCATGTTGTCTTGTGTTTGCAGGACCCTGGTGTGATACACTTGTGGTTGTCACGTACCGTCATGTTGTCTTGTGTTTGCAGGACTCTGGTGTGATACACTCGTGGTTGTCACGTACCGTCATGTTGTCTTGTGTTTGCAGAACCCTGGTGTGATACACTTGTGGTTGTCACATACCGTCATGTTGTCTTGTGTTTGCAGAACCCTGGTGTGATACACTTGTGGTTGTCACGTACCGTCATGTTGTCTTGTGTTTGCAGGACTCTGGTGTGATACACTTGTGGTTGTCATGTACCGTCATGTTGTCTTGTGTTTGCAGGACTCTGGTGTGATACACTCGTGGTTGTCAGTACCGTCATGTTGTCTTGTGTTTGCAGGACTCTGGTGTGATACACTTGTGGTTGTCATGTACCGTCATGTTGTCTTGTGTTTGCAGGACTCTGGTGTGATACACTTGTGGTTGTCATGTACCGTCATGTTGTCTTGTGTTTGCAGGACTCTGGTGTGATACACTTGTGGTTGTCATGTACCGTCATGTTGTCTTGTGTTTGCAGGACTCTGGTGTGATACACTTGTGGTTGTCATGTACCGTCATGTTGTCTTGTGTTTGCAGGACTCTGGTGTGATACACTCTGTGGTTGTCATGTACCGTCATGTTGTCTTGTGTTTGCAGGACTCTGTGTGATACACTTGTGGTTGTCATGTACCGTCATGTTGTCTTGTGTTTGCAGGACTCTGGTGTGATACACTTGTGGTTGTCATGTACCGTCATGTTGTCTTGTGTTTGCAGGACTCTGGTGTGATACACTCGTGGTTGTCACGTACTGTCATATTGTCTTGTGTTTGCAGGACTCTGGTGTGATACACTCGTGGTTGTCATGTACCGTCATGTTGTCTTGTGTTTGCAGGACTCTGGTGTGATACACTTGTGGTTGTCATGTACCGTCATGTTGTCTTGTGTTTGCAGGACCCTGGTGTGATACACTTGTGGTTGTCATGTACCGTCATGTTGTCTTGTGTTTGCAGGACTCTGGTGTGATACACTTGTGGTTGTCATGTACCGTCATGTTGTCTTGTGTTTGCAGGACTCTGGTGTGATACACTTGTGGTTGTCATGTACCGTCATGTTGTCTTGTGTTTGCAGGACCCTGGTGTGATACACTCACCCCTGCCGGTGTTCCACCGGCCGCCGTCAGTTGAACGAGACACGACCATCATGCGACCACGTGATCCCGATCGCATGGTGCTCACCGTGGAGCCACCGAGGAAATATGTTGAACCTGATTCGCCGAATTCTCTCATGCAGCTGATTGGTCCACAGAGCCCCGACTACCGCGAGGGAATGGCCACCGAGCCATCCATGCACCAGCTGAAGAAAGCGAACGGAAATGGCAGTGCAGAATCACTCGATAAACTGCTCCTTCACGAAGACAAACTCACCGGCAGTCCACAGTACGGGAATGTCTTCAGCTACGACTCGTTCATCAGCGACGCTTGTCTGTCACCACCAGGTGGCAGAGCTGATGAGGTGCAGTTTGCGACAGCAAAAGACCAGGCGTGTGACAAAAGTGGCAAGCAGCAGCAGGCGGAGGATCGGATGTCGGCGGATGGAGCGAGTCGGTGTAACGACTCAGACTCAGAGTTGAGTTGTAGCGGCCCCGGGAGGGTGAACACAATGGACAGCGGAAAGGGTTCCCTCGATAGTTTCCCGAGGGAGATGGGCTCAGCGGCACGGCTCACCCTTGAAGGGGGCAACTATGTTCCCGGGGACAGTGCTACGCTGCCAAGCAGCATTGCACGCAGCCGACCGAGTCCGAAGAAGCCGGTCACTGAGCGGTCAAGCCTGCTCTCGCTTGACAAATCGCATCCAAAACTGCAGCCTTGTCGGTCAGGTGACACGTTAGCTACGACGTCATCGCCGTCACTCAACATGCGGACGTCAGACGACGGAAAGTCACTGTATGTGAATATTCCGGCGCAAACAGATAGTGTGGACGGTGATTTCCCACACCGGTTAAATCGCTGGTCAGGTGACTCCAGTGACGGTGAGCAAATGGCAGTGACGGCATCGTCATCTGACCCCGGTGACTCCGGGGTCGTAATTGACCTGAGGGACGGCGCTGCCACAAGACTGTGTGCAGAGAAAGATGACTGCTAGGTGGCTCATTCCCTCATTGCTTGGACGCGGGAATCTGTCCAGGGAGGAGCTTCGAGTGTGGGCACGCTGACCACATAAATATCAGCCAAGTATTACGTGTTTGCTCATGCGACCTACGACCCGTCTTTCTGAGCGTGCACGTCGCGTGTGTACACACACACGCGCGCACGCATTCACACACGACAATTGAGTGCATGCTCGTCGCCACCGCAGCCGCCGCAGTGTTCATTCATATCAGCTCATCTGTGTGTACATAGGGCGTGGGAAAACTGTACATCGTGTATCTGTCATTGACGAACTCGTATCTATCGAACACTGAGGGACACACCACCTCCGTGCTTGCGTGTTTAGAGTTGGTTTACTTCAACCCACGTGTAATTAATAATAACTATTACAGCAACAGGCAATGGGGGATCGCCGCCTTTGCCAGTTGGGCATAATTTGTATAAATCTACAATGTATTTATTAATGATAGTGTAGTTTGAGACGTGCGCCCTCCAATACTTGGCCCACCACTGGAACGCATTCTTGGAATCGGCGTTACCTAAGTGTTTTGTATGTACATGTGTGTGTGCCTGGCAGACTGGTGTTGACGTGATCCTCTTACGGGTGTAGCTTCGTTGTTATGACAACTGTCCGGGTCCAGCCAATCGGGCTGACCCTACGTTGAGACCCTTTAAGCCGTCAAAATAAACCCTCACTTTGCAATAATTGATTAACTTGTTATTACTTAGCCTGCAGAAATATGGCACTCATGTTACCAATGTTGTGTAGAAGACATGTTTTTGTTTTGTTTTATTTGCCATATGAAACTGTGTTTTCACTTCACTCGGCAGGGATTGTTTTGGGTACAAAGTTTCAGTGGAATTGTGGCAAAATGGATTCTTTTGCACAATGTAGTTACTAAAAGCCAAAATGTATAGTTAATAATCAAAGTTTCTGTGCTTGTTTTGTAACATGCAAAATAGTTTAATTCTGAGGTACTTGAAGCATGGACATGGCTGCTGCATCTAGACATCTTCACAAGCCTTGTTGTTCACAGTTTATGCTTCTGTATAAACACAAAGTTGTATGGATAGTCTTTCAATTGGTTTAAGTCACTATGAGAATTGCACAATTTTCCTGTGTTCTCCAGCAATATATCTTACAACCAGACGGGTTTATAGTAATTTTTCTGGTCAAACCTGCTGTCTGAAAACAAAATATTGGCAAACAATCCATTCACGAGAGCATCCATGACTTCTTTACGTAATCTGTTGGCCTCACACAATAACAGCTGTCCATGTGAAATGAAAACTGCCAGGAGAAGGAATGTCACTGACTCAGCATTGATCTTGTATTGTGTTCATATAATTTATACCGTGTCACTTCTCCAGTGACGTTGTTCAAACCAATGCTCAGTGGATGATCTTGATCCAACAGTAGACATGCCCCCCCTGAGTATGAAGCCAGTGTGAATGCTGTGGGGGTACTGTTTATTGAGTGACATATAAAGAAAGACACTGGGTGAGAGAGTTGAAGATGTCAATGTTGTAACTACTGTGCTTGCATGCTGATTGTCTTCGCATCTTCTACGTTAGATTACCCTGGTCGCTTTGTAGATCTGCTGAGTGGGGGGCACTTTAGTTGTTCTCAAATTGAAACACTTAGTATGTTGCCATCGGCGATTCTTATTCCTACAAATATCCTTACCCTGTCTGACGTCTGCATCAAGAACCCTTCGAATCTAGTCCAACGGATTTCTTAATATTTTTGGATTGCACTAAATTTCTACCTATTTTTATGTTTTATTAATAACAAAATTGCCACTTAAACATCAGTTAATATCTATTCAATCGTTGTTCCTAAAATTGCCAATTTACATATTTTTAAACAACATCTATATACATTGTATTATAACTCATAATGACAAACATTGTATGAAAACACAATGGCTGATATAGAACAGTTTAGAAATTACTTATGTAAAATAACTAGACAGTAATAAAATATAGTGCAAGTTCTTTTGAATTAAATAACAATTCTCTATCAAAAATTGCAACTAAGGTGTGCCACTGTAATATAAAATATTTGAATATGTTGTTATGACATGAACAATAGAGCAAACAGAATTAAAGACCAGTCTGTATGGCAGCCACTTTCTGCAATGTTAATATTTCTAATTAAATATCAAAGTCCTACTTCAAAGGCAGCTGATATAATGTCGTATGTCGTGCATAGGTATGGGTTAAATAGTACCTGGCATTAAATGCTACGCGTTCTTTTTTATGAACGAACCAAAATCAAATTGTCTGGGCATGTATCCAGCTTCACACAACTAGAAAACTAGAATATTATTGTTTGTTTAAAAACCTGTCCTCTTATAACGTATTTCGTCTATTGGGTGTTTTACTTCAAATAATGTGTATGACTTCATCTTCAAAATCGGCTATATCTCTGCTTATGAATACTTTTCCTGTCGGGTAAAGAACAAGATAATTACCGAACCTATTCAAATCAAAACACTGTTTATGTGCGTGTACTGACAAAACAGTTCTTTCCGGTAGAACAGATTTTATGCTGAAGTAATATTATGCGTAATTAACTACCGGGAACATAGTGGAAGTGTTGAAATTAGTCTACTTTAAATCATTAAGGCTGTCGTTCTTCGATGTTTTTTGTATTCGTTATTTAGCGTGCGTGCGTGCATGCGTGCACCACGGTGTAGTTGACGCCTGTCTTGCCGACCTGTCGCTTGTTAGTTTGCCTGCGGACAGTCGCCAAACAAGACATGGGGAGGTGTGAATCATCCTGCAACACAACAGGAAGTGACGTCGTACGTACGGGCTCAGCCAGTGCGTCGTCGTTCCTGCAATGTCCTCGTATAGATCTGTCGTATTCGTTCGTCTTGTACATTCGTCCCATGTACCAAAACCGTATTTATTGCTAGAGCAGACGTGCGTGATGATGTCTGTGTGCGCGTGTATGTGTACGTGTAGATACATGTAAATAATTATATATGCCGACTGGTGTTCGCTCTCGGTTCGTTTCCGGTCCACCAAACGCTTGCAATATACCCGATTACCAGATATGACAGTTATGGTATCACATGTCCGGCCGATTCTTCTTGCGCGGGTGTTTCGCAGAAACCAGCGCGTCATGCGTATTACCTTTTATGCTAAAGCTAATAATGCAATAAGCGAACATCATTGGCAGATGACTGAAGGTTCTGTTCTATCGAAAACATATATTTAATACTGCATGCTAGGTGGACTGTTTATAACGTGATCCGAGTAGGGACTTTGTAAAAAAAATGGCTGTATATTCCGTACAGTTTTGTACAATGACGAATTTCCAACAAACAATGAGGCATTAAATCATATTTAATCACCAGTATACTATTAATTGTTACTAGTGAATGTGATAAGAGTGACGTTGGGAAGGCATACCAGCGATTTACAGTTCCAGTTGTTTACAAATGTATATTTTGCAATGCCTGTAAAACTATATCGTTTACAAACATCAAGTCATATACCTTTAACGATAATATCGCGTGTGTCATAAACATGTAACTAATGCCCTCCCTCTTCGACAGTTTGCACGTATTTGTCAGTTACTGAGTTTACCCGCAAACGTCTTTTGCCAACCAATTGACACGTGAAACGTCGACATTTTCATGTTCTTTCCTACGTAAATGATCCATAACTTATAATAATAGCCGTTACAATGATTATATTATGACTTATCTTGACATGCCATTTTTAATATGGGAGAATCGTGTACATAATTTGCCAGTCAAAGTAGCCGATTGATTTTTTGTATCGTATTTATTTGCCTGCCCATCGACACTGTGATGCTCTGTGAACGCTGGGGAGATTATTGACATATCAGAGGTGGATGAGATAATCTTGGAAGTAACAAGTAAGTGGGGGTTGGTTGATGCAATGGTTACCAAGTGCTTTGAAGGAGAGAATGAATGTCCGTATTGATAACTTGCCCAGACGAGCTCGGTGGCAATGACGCCATAATGTCGGCATCGAGAACTTACCCAAAGAGTAGACGTGTACTCCTGGGGGGGGGGGCACGAACGCCGACGGAAACTCGGCGGCAACTACACCGCGAAGGTGTGGTCGATTGTAGTGTGTAGACTTGTGTTATTGTTTCATACAAATAAAAGCTTGTGCCTTGCAACGTGTACGTCATTAGTTTTGTTATGTGTGCGTGCGTGCGTGCGTGCGTGCGTGCGTGCGTGCGTGCGTGCGTGCGTGCGTGCGTAGGTACGACAACGTGTATGAATAAATTAAAGAGCGTATGAAAACATTGTGGAACCGTTTCACTAGTTCTTAAACCCGATTTTGAACTTTACAATCAATTTTGATCCTTAACAGTGATCTTGAGTATTTGAAAACTGTCAACTCTGACGCACCAGTGTGATTTTGTCGCTGGTGTATCATGGAAATAGTGTCCTCCGTAATAGGGCAATGCATATTTGTATTTTTATAATTTCATATAAAAGCGGATTTTGTTTAATGACGAATATTCCGTAAGAGGTCTTAGTGAAACGTTCGCCAGTAGAAGAAAACACTTGGCGTAGTAACTACCTCACGGTCAAAGGTCACGTCAGAGGTGAGAAAGTGCAGGACTAACTATTCGCTGCGCTTTCACGCGCAGTATATAAAGTATGCTTTAGCAACTAGCATATTTTAATTTACTTCTGGAAGACAGTAGATCCAGTTTGCGTCACCTAATTCCATTTTCCGTCTGAATTAATAACACTGGAACCTGGGCTTTCTCCGCTGCTGTCCCTACTCTAGAGTTTGTTCTCTCTTGGTGTGTTGATCAGCTGTGTTAGATCAGTTGAAACGGTCCCGCCTTACTTTGTCATATTAGGTGTCTTCGTCAGCTCCTTTGCCTTTCTACGTATCTGTTGACAACTGCGACATATTGCTAATCGATTTTGACATTGACCAACGGTATTCTTTTTCGTTGCGCCTCTGGTCTACGAGGATTTAGGCGTCAAAGAGTATGTTGTTATCAAGGCCTTCTCCGTACAATTACTTACTTATCCTCTTCGTCCCCAGTGGGACACAAGGCTACAACAACGTTCATCCACAGGGTCCTGTCTTTAGCTGCGGCCTGAGCCTCGCCCCACGAGAGCCCCATATATTGTAGCCATGTTGTCTTTGGTCGTCCTGGCTTCCTTCTTCCGGGTGGCGTCCATCTTAGGGCAACGTTGGGGATATTTTCTTTAGGCACTCTCAGAACGTTTCCTGGCCTTCTCAGTCGTCGGCGTTTAATTTCCAGGACAGCTGCAGCCCGTCTTCTTGTGGAGTTCCACGTTAGATATTTTATTGGGACATAATATCCCGCAGATTATTCTCAAACATCCATTGTGGTAGGCGTCGATCTTTGGCATGTCCAATTTAACCACTTGCCAGCATTCAGAGCCGTACAGTAAGACTCCGTACAATTAGTATCATTAAATGACCTCTTTCAACACGGGATACTCTCGGATCATTTGAACTGGATAAGAATACAATTGCAAAACCGTTTAAAATGTAGTGCACGAGATTCTAAGCTTGTAGTCGTGTAGACTTCAAGCAGAGCAAATGAATCATCTTCCCGTAGTTCTGGTCAGAGGAACTAGTGTAAAGAAATCATAGGATACAGACACAATGAATTACAAGAAAATGTGCGTGACGTCTCTTTCCCGTGACGTCATTAGTCTCTTTCCTGTGACGTCATTATGCCTTCGGCAAAATGACGTCACAACCACCGCGGCTCTACAAAGTCGCGCCACATAAAACGTTCAACCAGAGCTGGAGTCAGATCACATTTGCATTTTCCATAGGCGACCATTGTAACGTTTCCTTCATTTCCTACTAATCTTGATGAGCTCGGTTATTGTCAATTTCACAGCATATTTACCCTCCATAGACAGAAGTTATGTGACAAATTCGTGAACTTCTCATACCTCAGGCTCCACAAACTTCTTTCAAACCTTACACCCCTCCATTTCTGCTTGAACCACCGACGGATGGCCCCTGATTACATCACCAAGCAAAATGACAACTGTATTAATACGCAGAAATGCACCGACTGACAGCTGTCGTAATTTGACAGCTCTGATGCCACGCTGCACAAAAACATGATTTCTAATCCCTCCACACTACATATGTGCTGATAGAAATTCAGAAAACCTGCATAATGCAGCCTTTATAAGGTACACTTTGGTCGCACGGGTAATGGCGGACGAGCACTTTATTGTGGTCTTACATCAGCTAATACATCCGAGATGGGGCTCTTCAACACACAGCGCCCTCACTTAAACTTAAAACAGATACCGTTGTAATGACGAGACGTCCGAGATTGAACGAGATCTTTCCGTTTTTGGTCCCATTGGGGATGTGCCCCGGTTCCTACCTAATAGCTCTGATTCAACAAACGTGAAACAATTGTCTAAATGCGTATTGATGACGTCATCGCGGCCCATTTCGGTCACACATCCGTCTGGCGTGAATCATTTGATATTGTTTATTAATACGGGGGAGTGCCCAAGCTCCTATCCAATAGCTCTGGTTCAACAAACCTGAAACAATTGTCTTAATACGTATTGATGACGTCATCGTTGTAACACCCACATCAGTCACACATCCGCCTTACGTCAATCATTTGTCAGACAGCACACATCGTGATCATGTTTATTAATACGATTCAGGTACAAATATTGGCTTGATTGCAACGGAATAGGTGCGTGTGTACTTACGAGATTGTGGCGGGACGTGGGTTGTTTTTATTGTTTAATGTTTTGGTCATCCTATACTATTCACGTGCATGTTTCTTGCAACGAGAAAAACAACCTTCCCAGACGGGGAATCGAACCCCGGCCGCGGCGGTGAGAGCGCCGAATCCTAACCACTAGACCACCTGGGACACCTGAAGCACAATACGTCGAGAGCACTTCGCTTACTGCGGGCGACTGTATATTGCTCGAGGTGTTTATTTGTTGGTAATTAATTCAATTAATTAAATGAAAATAATGGAGTAGTAGGCAAAGAATTAGCCCCACACCATTTACTTGCACAAAAAACGAAAACACGGGTTGTAAAGTACAGTAGACACACTACGAGGCGTACACGGCTAGGCAGGCTCACTCTTGTTCTTTAATTTGTCTCTCTGTCTCTGTGTGTGTGTCTCTCCGTCCCTCCCTCCCTCCCTCCCTCCCTCCCTCCCTCCCTCCCTCCCTCCCTCCCTCCCTCCCTCCTCCCTCCTCCCTCCCTCCCTTCCTCCCTTCCTCCCTTCCTCCCTCTCCCTCCCTCCCTCCCTCCCTCCCTCTCCTCCTCCTCTCTCCTCTCCTCCTCCCTCCCTCCTCCCTCCCTCCCTCCCTCCCTCCCTCCGTCCCTCCCTCCCTCCCTCCCTCCCTCCCTCCCTCCCTCCCTCCCTCCCTCCCTCCCCTCTCTCTCTCTCTCTCTCTCTCTCTCTCTCTCTCTCTCTCTCTCTCTCTCTCTCTTATATATATATATATATATATATATATATATATATATATATATATATTATGCAATAACTGGAATTTCTTTCGGTTTCCATTCCATGAGACACTTAGCTGCAGTCAACAAACGTCTTGTTTGGCAATTCGCTGTGTTGCTCAGGAG
>JAODUO010000044.1:467500-477500 GCA_025642075.2 Ridgeia piscesae
TATGTATGTATGTATGTATGTATGTATATGTATGTATGTAATGTATGTATGTATATGTATGTATGTATGTGTATGTAGTTGTATGTATGTATGTATGTATGTATGTATGTATGTATGTATGTATGTATGTATGTATGTATGTATGTATGTATGTATGTATGTATGTATGTATGTGTATGTATGTATGTATGTATATGTATGTATGTATGTATGTATGTATGTATGATATGTATAAGTAGTATGTATGTATGTATGTATGTATGTATGTATGTATGTATGTATGTATGTATGTATGTATGTATGTATGTATGTATGTATGTATGTATGTATGTATGTATGTATGTATGTATGTATGTATGTATGTATGTATGTATGTATGTATGTATGTATGTACGTATGTATGCACGTAAGAATGTGATGGGTGACGATGACCCATTGAAAACCACGATATATCACGTGACATGGTTGCTATCAGGAAATAAACCTTTCACTACTTAATACTAACTACTCCTATTTATATTTATGTGAAACTAGAGAGAGCTGATAACCACAGAAGCAAATGTAATCGTACAAATCCCTAAAAGAGACCGGGTGTGACAGCGCCGCACCCAGTCCTTTGTGCACTCTGACCTTTACTCCATGGCTCACTTGCTCACTCGAATACCATCTCGAATATTTTGGGAGTCATTCGAAATATTAGTCACAGAGTCGGGAACTGGGGGGGGTTGCGAGGGCAGCTGCCTCTTAAATTTGTGTCGGGGGCAAGCAGATGGTTCTGCCCCGCCCTCCCCAGTAAACCGGAAGTAACGCTGAGACGGGTGGTGCGAAAACATGTGAGTATGGTATACCCACACAAGCATCTGAAAACACGGGGAAATGGGAGACAACGTGGCCGTAGACAGGGCAAACATATGGCTGTGTCCTTCCCCAGTGAAACAGCAGCAAGTCAAATATTTGGGGCCCCGCGGCTACTAAAAGTTACCCAAAAGCACCCCCTCCGCTTTCCGATGTCTGTCCTGTGGGTAAGACGGTGAGACGAGACGAGATGCCCAGATTGGAACGCCGCGTCACGTGACAGCGGTGAAGGCAGAATGGTGCTGAAGCTACGGCGGTTCTCCCCCCCCCACCCAAATGAAATTAGTTCCCGCGTCATTGATTATTGCTAATGTCGGATTACAAGTTATCCGACGTCCACTGATCACATATAGACACCCAGCTCGTCATAACGCGAAAAGCTGCTCAATTTTATGTCACAATAAACCCGCTTGGGTCACTCCCAGAAATCTTCCTCCGAGTGTAGAGACACCCGAAAGAGAGGTATTTTGGAGGATGGGTAGGGCCTATGTTGCTTTTTATCTTGAACCATCTGACTGATATCCTGCCAAGTACTTAGATCTGCCTGTGTATGCCCCAACCCGTCTACTATGTTCTGGACTGTTGACATGTTCGGTGTGTCAGTTACACGCTGAGGAGGGTTGTGCCGAGAACTGACGATTGTCTGGCTGAAGAAATGTTTGCGTAGTCAGAGACTGGATCCGTGCCTATCCCGCATCACGTGATGGCCCGCAGAGCATCACGTGATGGCCCGCAAAGCAACACGGGAGGCCCGCAATATGGACGATTCACTGATGCGCAGAATGTAACCACACACAAAGCAAATCCGTTGGCATCAATATCACTTATTTAACATTATAATTGCCACAGGCACAACATTCCTGTTGTAGAGAGCCGTTTTGCATTTATAGAACGATATCACATGTTTATATAAATGACAATATGTAACTGTTTTGGGGCCTTTGCTTTTCACTTTATACACAACACCTTTAAGCTCTGTTATCCAAGGTCACAACTTGGATCATCACCTTTATGCCGATGACACCCAAATCTACATTTCGTTGACTACACCAGATGCTTGCCGCTCCTTAAACCAGCTCAGGGATTGTCTCCAAGATGTCTCCCTTTGGATGAAAAATAGTAAACTAAAGTTAAATGCAAACAAGACCGAATTTATCATCATTGGTACCGTAACGCAGCGTGCAAAACTCGACGGCTTTTTCCCGACACATATCCTAAATCAGAGTGTAACACCAGCCCCCTCCGTTTCAAATCTCGGAGTTAACTTTGACGAAAGCTTCAATTTCAAACAGCACATATCAAAAACATGCCGTTGCTGTTTCTACCATATCCGTGATCTTCGTCGTATTCGCAGATTTTTATCACTTTCTGTTGCTAAAACCATCGCGACAGCTCTAGTAAGCAGCAGACTTGACTACTGCAATTCCCTCCTTTACAATACTGCGAACAAGGATATTGCAAGACTTCAACGTGTCCAGAACTGCTTGGCAAGGGTAGTTACCCGTTCTCCTCGTTTTTCTAGCTCGGTGCCGCTTCTAAAATCATTACACTGGCTCCCTGTGCATTATCGCATTATTTTCAAGATTTGCACAATATCCTATCAAGCACTCGCATCTAAACAACCAACATATCTAAACTCAATGCTAACTCCAGCAAGGAATTCCAGAGAGCTACGCTCAACCAGTAGTAACCCACTTTACATTCCTCGGGTTAAGACGAAAGCTGGGACCCGAGCTTTCTCGGTTGCTGCACCAACTCTGTGGAATTCGCTTCCTGTCAGTGTCAAGTCGGAAGGTAATATAGTTTCCTTCCGCCGACGTCTAAAAACATATCTCTTTAATGCTGCCTATCCTCCTTAGCTTCCTAGAACCTTCGTCCATCCATCAACGACTCACGCACTGTTCTACGTTTACGCAATTGCTTAACCCCTTGGTTTTGTCGCGCCACTGAGCTTGATTTTCGAGGATATTGGCGCATAAGAAGTTATTATTATTATTATTATTATTATTATTATTATTATTAAAGAGCGGGTGATCAGACTCAGCGGCGACAGCACGAGCTTTCTTCTGGATTGCATGGTCGATCATTTGGGACAGCACTGGTGCAGGTAAACCAATGATCTTGGCAACAATGTGTGAGATTTTTGGAAGCCTGGTACGCTTACTCACGGAAAGAGCAGGATATTAACAAGTACTGTAATACACCATGAGAGGTTCAGTGATGACGAAGAAGTCGTTTTGGATCAACGTTGAAAGCTCGCAACTTTCGAAGAACGTGCAGACAATGGAACTAATGACAGTTCTATTACAATATATATATATATATATATATATATATATATATATATATATATATATATATATATATATATATATATACACCGATTGTCCTGTCGGAAAGTTGTTGTGCGTAGGATAACTGATAATTTCGGAAAGGAAGAAACGTGAAAGATGATCTTTCCAGTTCATAAAATGGAAATGCTTCTGAAGATGCCAGTTTAGGATGACTTAGATATGTTTTCCAAAATAAAATCATGTACACCTTACAGCCTTGTTAGAAAGACGACATATATGTATCAACTGTGTGTGTTTGTGGTGTTAATGATTCTAGTGGTAATAATAATACTATAACTTTTATTGCGCCTAAATCCTTGGAGACCAAGCTCAGAGACGCAAAAGGGTTGATACGCCAGGGAGCTCTCACTACAGCCCAGTCTCACAGGTCTGACAGGAGTAAGCAGTGAGTGTAAACACGATGGTTGCCTGACAAGTATTAGTACGACATCCGAGAGGAAGCCAATGCAGGGACATTAGCATATAACGAGTAAAACGTGGATACATTGTCACGTGCATACTCTGCTAAGCAATTCCGAAGACGTCGTAATTTTATGATTGTCGCTCTGGGATATCATAAAATTACAACGTCTTTAGAAGTCCAATATTTTTAAAAAGGGAATTACATTAGTACAGTGTACTATTGACCGGTGCATTTGCAGTGGTTTTTGCAAGCATACGCACCTCCGTACCTACTACCTATGTGCATATACGCGTGCATGCGTGCGTGTGTGTATGGATGTCTACGCGTGATCTTACCGCATTTTGCGTGATTGTAATAAGACTTTTTTTTATTGTTTAGTGTTCTGGGCATCGTATAAAAACAACACTATTCACATGCATCTTCCTTACAACGACAAAATAAAAAATATGTTCCCAGACGGGGAATCGAACCCCGGCCGCGGCGGTGAGAGCGCCGAATCCTAACCACTAGACCACCTGGGACACCTGAAGCACAATACGTCGAGAGCACTTCGCTTACTGCGGGCGACTGTATGTTGCTCGAGGTGTTTATTTGTTGGTAATTAATTCAATTAATTAAATAAGAACAATACAGTTGTAGACAGTAGACATAACAATTAGTGCCACAATTTTTCTTAATACCACAAAAAAGAACACGTGATAAGGTGTTAAAAAGTGCAGTAGACGCTAGGCTTATAAGGTAATACGAGGCCTATGGCTATTGCTATTATGGCTTACTCGTTCCTGTTCTTGGCGCAATTACCATGGCGCAATATTTTTTACATTTACAACACTTCAACACATTTTCATATTTGGTCTTTCTAGTTAGTTGACTGGTCGACTGTCGACTGGTCGACTGGTCGACTGGTCGACTGGTCGACTGGTCGACTGGTCGACTGGTCGACTGGTCGACTGGTCGACTGGTCGACTGATCGACTGGTCGACTGGTCGACTGGTCGACTGGTCGATGGTCGATGGTCGACTTGTCGACTGGTCGACTGGTCGACTGGTCGATTCGGTCGACTGGTCGACTTCGACTGCGACTCGACTCGACTGTCGATGGTCGACTGGTCGATGGTCGACTGGTCGACTGGTCGACTGGTCGACTGTCGACTGGTCGACTGGTCGATTGGTCGACTTGATCGACTGCACGACTGGTCGACTGGTCGACTGTTCGACTGGTCGACAGTGTATCGTATCGACGGTAATGGCGATTCTCGTCGTTCTTCGTTCGTTCGTTCGTTCGTTCGTTCGTTCGTTCGTTCGTTCGTTCGTTCGTTCGTTCGTTCGTTCGTTCGTTCGTTCGTTCGTTCGTTCGTTCGTTCGTTCGTTCGTTCGTTCGTTCGTTCGTTCGTTCGTTCGTTCGTTCGTTCGTTCGTTCGTTCGTTCGTTCGTTCGTTCGTTCGTTCGTTCGTTCGTTCGTTCGTTCGTTCGTTCGTTCGTTCGTTCGTTCGTTCGTTCGTTCGTTCGTTCGTTCGTTCGTTCGTTCGTTCGTGCGTTCGTGCGTTCGTGCGTTCGTTCGTTCGTTCGTTCGTTCGTTCGTGCGTTCGTGCGTTCGTTCGTTCGTTCGTTCGTTCGTTCGTTCGTTCGTTCGTTCGTTCGTTCGTTCGTTCGTTCGTTCGTTCGTTCGTTCGTTCGTTCGTTCGTTCGTTCGCTCGCTCGCTCGCTCGCTCGCTCGCTCGCTCGCTCGCTCGTCGTTCGTTCGTTCGTTCGTTCGTTCGCTCACTCACTCACTCACGCACTCACTCACACACTCGTTCACTCACTCACTCACTCACTCATTCACTCACTCACTCACTCACTCACTCATTCATTCATTCATTCATTCATTCATTCATTCATTCATTCATGTTTTCTTTGAATTGTTCGTCTTCTTTGAAAAGAAAATTACACGTCATTTTCATGAATGTAATTTTTCGAGTTTCACAAAGTGTAATATGTAACTCGACGGTAAAAGGCCAAAGATCCAAAAGAAAACACAACACGCTAGAATGGCCACCAATTGTAGAACAATGCTACACTTTATGCTCACACGATATGTTTACATGGCTAATGTGGAAACAATTCGGTACACTCCTATATTTTATAAATAATCCCGTACCCCGTAGGCCCGTTACGCCAGACAGTCAAACCCTTATTGCCAGCGGATGTTAAATCCCAATTATGTATTGCCGCGGGCGTGTGATTGCGTATCGCGTTTTTGGGCACTTGACACACGTTTTTGTTTTCACGTTTACGCTGCCGGTGATTGGTCGGGCACCCCAAGTGGCGCATTGCCACGTGGCTTCTATCAGCGCTAAAATAAAATGGCTTGCTTATATTGTCCGGATAAAACATAAGTATAATGAAATAAAGGCACATAATTACACTAAATAATTATGTTAATAGGATCGTGTGCATTACAAAGAATTTAAAGTTCTCAAAGAATCCATTTACGTTATAATATGGGACACGAACGAATGACGTTCGTGTCCAAACTAATCCCTTTAATATGACGTAGCTAACCGCATTGGTGTATGTTCACGTTGTCCTTTCCTTCTTCGCCTGTTAGTGAGTGTCAGTGTGAGTCTGGCTCTCATCGTGTTCCTCGATTTCTTTTTATTCCTCACTGTTCTTGTCCCCCCTCCCAACCTTCGCCACTCCCTCCGCCTTCGCTCTCCTTCTTCAGTTATTTGCCAATCCCTCGGAAATTGTCCTTATGCAATCCTACCAGCGAAGTCAGGGACGTCCAATTCTTTTCCCCCTTCTACTCTGCGGGTGTCACTCCCTATAACTTTCACTCTCCGTCTCTCATCATCTGCCTATCCTTTTATTCTTCGGGAAAAACAAGCTCAGAAACATTTCTACATAATGTTTTATTAATAATATAATTTCGCATACACGCACACGCACACGCACACGCACACGCACACGCACGCACGCACGCACGCACGCACGCACGCACGCACACACACACACACACATTTTCGTCATTTTTTAAGATGTCCCCACTAAAGCTTGCCATGTCATATTTACTTGCTTAAGTCTACTTAAAGTGGTGACGTGATGAGTTGTTTGGGCTGTTGTCTGTTTGATATTGTGCCGCTGAAGCCGGTGTCCCTCAAAACGTATTAAAATATCAAAATATAAGTTTTTACGTGCGACGATTTTATACTTACCTTTTCCTTCGACGGCATTTACACATCACCCATTTTCTGTAAATGGCATCCGTGAATACCAACGATTCCCATATCTTAAGCATTACACCTCTGAAAAAAAATCCAAAATATAAAAGATACCCAATTGGGTTGCTCATCCTGCTGTACCGTGGACAGTGCAGTCCATTGTGTTTTCGGGCGCTTTACGAGTGCTGTCAGAATGTGAAAATATTACCAGAGCATAGTGGACTTATTTATGCCTTTACAAAGCATATCACATAAGGTGTTTGCAAGCATTGTAATCGCCCGTTGGGACATATTATGAGATTTGTTTGAAAATACCACGCGCGTCACTGACTGTCCTGTATGGTATTTCCGTTTCTGGCCAATGTTGATGAAGAGCAGCAGCCTTTTGTTTGGAATGCTAGCATTTGACCAATGTTGCATGTAATTCGGCAACAATTGCTTGCTTGGAATGCTGACCTTAGGCCAACGCGGGTAGGCCAGTGTTATGCCAAGCAGCGGATGTCACTGCTGTGCCAACACTGACCCGGAGGACATAAATATCTTCGGCCAGTGATGGCATGCCCACCTTGGGCTAATTTATCAAGATCTTCAGCACAGTGATCCGGCCTGTCCTCGTGGACGGAGCGGAGACGTACCCATACGGCCCTGAAGAGAAGAGAAGAGCTTCTCCTCGTGCGAACTGAGATTGGGATGATCAGATGGGCGATGAACAACTCGCTGTGGGAACATAACACAAAAGAGAAAGTACGACAGTTAGGCAGTGGCGTAGCCAGGACATTGCTTTGGAGGGGGCCATCCAACAACCACGCAAACTTTGTATGTATGTATGTATGTATGTATGTATGTATGTATGTATGTATGTATGTATGTATGTATGTATGTATGTATGTATGTATGTATGTATGTATGTATGTAAGTATGTATGTATGTATGTATGTATGTATGTATGTACGTACGTACGTACGTACGCACGCACGCACGCACGCACGCACGCACGCACGCATGCATGCATGCATGCATGCATGTATGTATGTATGTATGTATGTATGTATGTATGTATGTATGTAAGTATGTATGTATGTATGTATGTATGCATGTATGCATGTATGCATGTATGCATGTATGCATGTATGCATGTATGCATGTATGCATGTATGCATGTATGCATGTATGCATGTATGTATGTATGCATGTATGCATGTATGTATGTATGTATGTATGTATGTATGTATGTATGTATGTATGTATGTATGCAGTCAGCGACAGAAGTGGAGAATTCCTAACTTAATCCTATTTGCAGGATGACAAATTTCTTTGCGAATGGGTAGGACTGGGAAAGAAAGTCGTGCACAGGCATCTTTATATCCTCTGTACTTTGTGACGTTATGAATCAGGCAGCAACTGGTCCTCATTTTCCCACCATCCTAATTTTTTGGGATTGTGGAGGCCATGGCCCCCTGGCCACCCATCTGACTATACGCCACTGCAGCTAGTGGGAATTGAGGTAATAGACGAACATTTTGAAAATGCCCGGCTTTGCTTGTTTGGCAACGACCAGAGAAAAGAGAAAGACCACTACCTGAGAAAAGCTTCACAACTGACAGACCTTGTGAAGAGAGGATGAACAACAAACAACGATGGTGGAAGGACAGTGTACACAAAGACACGGAGTTTAGAGGCTGAATAAGGAAGACGGGAAAGACGGGAACAAGTGGCGACGACGCGTATCCTCCAGACCGACCCCGCGAGGGGAAATGGCGACAGAAGAATAACATTGGGCTAATTATGCGGCATACATTGGGCCAAAGTTGGCCCGAGTTGAGAACGTTATCCACTACAGTTAATTGTTCTGATCCATCCAAGAATCACAACAGTTGATAATTAAGAAATTAACGTGTGGATGAACGGCTTGCGTAGATCGACGGAAGCTTCGCCTATGAGTTTAGGCAGACTAAATTGAAAAGAGGGTGTATAAGAAAATCGAGGGCCTAGGGGTGTTTATCTAAACAGGGCTGCCGGACATACGGATTACGTTGGTCGTGCCCTTGACATGTTCTATGCCTCCTGTTGCAAGGAGCAGAAACCAGAATAATCTGCGGTCTACCAAACCCGGAACGGAAACCACAATAATAGGGGACTAGTTTATGTCCCATCGCGTGCGCAAACGCCGTGGATTGAGCGGCTGGACACATTCACCAATAACTGTATAAAGGGCGGTCAACATTCCCAAACACAGACGTAGACCTGCCAACTGTTTTGTGTGAAATCCAGGAGAGTCATAAGTGATTCAGCACGTCGTTGGCATCGCTCTGTCTCGGATCTTTACGCGGAAGACAGACAAATGTGTCACGTGTGTTTGTGTGGGGGGGCTGTTCTTGAAGAATTTTCGCTGGGGCTTCAGCGATTCAACACGTCTCAGACGTTCAGCACATCTTCCGTGGTGTTTCGCGCTGTTGCGGATGACGGTGACAACATTATTGAAAAACATGGGAAGGGGACGGTGTGGTTGTTGTATACGTTGTAAATAAATGTGAATGGAAAATCCCGGAGATTTGTCCATGTTTCGAGATATTTCCGGAGAGTCCGGGAAAGGTGGCAGGTAGACAGACATCTGTCGTGTTTGCAACTTTTTGCATGTGCAGAGGATCCCCGGTGACCGACCCCCCAAACCATCCCCAACGGGGGAATCAAGCGAAGGCAGACAAACACCCAGTTGGCGGACCAAAGTTCAGGATACATTGTGTGTGATCAAAGGAATACCATTCGACCAGGCCATTGACCCAATCCGTTGCTGAAATCAGATCTACCGGGCAAGCGGGTCTTACTCGCCGCTATGGTGGTGCGGAGGGTTGTCTTCCCGTTGTAGCGGCTCACCGTTACGGCTGGTTGTTAAGTTTGACGATCAAATCGGACCGCTAAAACTACTTCCTTAGTTCTAGTTCTACAATTCAGGAGGTGGACATTGGACAATCATGGAGACTAAGGGTGCAATGCGTCGTGGTCGCAGTGTTCCAATTTCAAAGCTCAGACAAGCGTTTTCTCCCGAGACAGAAACAAACCCCCGTCGATGTTGTTAAATGACTAAATACTCTTTATGTGTAAATTAGTTCTGTGCGCCTCCTCCAAAGCATCATATATATATATATATATATATATATATATATATATATATATATATATATATAT
>JAODUO010000044.1:482500-510000 GCA_025642075.2 Ridgeia piscesae
TTGTGAAACAAAAGAGTGTAAATTCGTCAATGTATACTTCAAAAGTCATTTGCATAATAAAGTTGTACCAGCAATTCCTACGCCAATGGTTAAGCTTTCCTTTGTGGTAAAATGTTGCGTAATTATCTAATACATGTTTAACCGTAAAGTTTTAAACGTATGTAAATTACAATGTTTGAACTAAAACTGCCTTACTACATATTTTATAATGACACATGTTAGTGATAGGGCGCACTCTTTTTCCGGTGGCGGATGAACTAAACTGACATGACGCCTAACCATTTCCTGTCTTCGATAACGTAGGAAAGTAGAAAGTCACTGTTTCTAATGGAAATTACGGAATATAGATAGGAAAATACAAACAACAATGATGTCAACATGACAGAGGAGACAAGCGCGATCGAGTGAGTATCACAGTTTCTATCGTGGTCTTATTCATTGCCGTTCGGCGGTTGGTTTTATGCGCCGCGGTTGAACTGATCGTCCCATCACCCGGATCATATGCTGGATTCGAAGGCCTGAAAGTATCCCGATTTTGCATCAGTTTTATCCAGTTCCTCGTTTGAAAGTAAATTTGGCTGGTCGGATCAGTGTTCCAGAAACACCGCCATTTGCCGTTTCAACATCGGGGCATATGACAGACGCTCCGGTTGGACGATGTGGCGACGATATAACGGGCACCTTGCAGTAAATCGGTAGCATGGTCGCGGCCAGTCGGTAGAATTAATGAGACGGGAGAGCTTGGCTGCTGCACAGCGTTTTCATTCATAATAATCCTCTCGTACTTTGACCAGTCTCACGGCACAATATTCGGATGATGATACGAATACTCACATTGATGCGTAGGAGCACTAAATGAAGCCAGTTGGACATAAACATCGGCGTTGTGATCGACGGACATCTGAAGTCCAACACAAAATAAACGGAAGGCGAAGATCCGAAGTTTTATTGTTTTGACAGGCTGATCCGATATCCGATTTATCCATGAAATCTGCTCGACTTGTTGATTATTGTCGCCACTGATTACCATTATAAGGCATTTGCCGCCAAGCGCACCCCTTTTCACGATATGTACTTAATAGCGTAGTTCATTCACGAGGAACTCATTAATGTGGCCTACTTTTAACGCATGCAATCCAACATAGACTCATGCTGATTGGCATATATTCATTCATTCAGAAACATTAGGAGTAGCAGCTTTAAATAACTCTGGCATACAATATTATTTATGGAAATGTTTTTATTTGGCTGTTGTTGTTACCCAATATTTGTGTGGCAGTTTTGTTCCTGTTCTAGACGTATACATGTCTAATGGTCATCTCAGATTCTCAATATAACTAATTTCTAGACGATGTCACTGAAATAAATAATTTATTATAGATCTATCAATTTATTTATGCATTGTATACTTATATCAATTAACACATTGGTTAGCAATCATATTATCAGACAAGGCTAAAATGTTGTCCAATTATTTGTACTGTTCCGCCAGGATAACTGGGAGACAATGCCATTTAAATTTTCCTTTATTGTGAATTTATGGTGAGTTGCTGTGAGTAGTATTATGATGATGTATTGTTTTGAATTTTTATTATGCTGATGTCTTGTGTAAAATATCTGATGACAGAAAGCGTACAGAGGTTACCAGTTTTCTAGAAAATAAAGGAGGTTTCATTTATGATAGGGTGCAGGGCACATCATTCGTCTGATGGCTGGTGTAGATGTCAGGGCAGTTCAGGCCACCAGTTCTCACAGTTTACAGGTCCAGTGGGACACTGGTTTCAATCCAGTTGGTCACGGTTGGTTTTAGACTATCATTTGCCACCTCTTGCGCAACAATTAAGCCATAACAACCAAATCTTCATTTCACCTCGCATTCTTAGGTGGACCCATAATTAGTTAGTTACACACACTTACGGGAAGTTCTTAACACTGCAGGTGCAAGAAAAATCCTCTGCAGCATGCTGTTCCTATAAAAATCAGGACTTTGCTAATATTGATCATGCAAATATGACTGATCCATAATTTTAATGCTTATAGAATGTTTTGTTATTAGAAAAAATGTCTATTAGAACAGACTAAACTGGGGATATTTATATCTGAACTTGAACTAAAAAATAAATAAACATTAATTTTATCCTGCTGCTAGACAATGGGGGCATGGGTGAATATATATATATCACCATTTAGACAAATGTAGCATCATGTACTAGCCGCCAGATAAAGCACAAATTAAACAAATCCGTTTAGAAGTATTATTTTTATGATTGAATAATATATGCTGATTCAAGCCGGCTGATTGCTGCCCTGCTGATTACCATTGCAACCCACATGCTCGGCCAGAGAAATGTCGCACTGTGAATTTGTTCAATTTTCACACCAAAAACACCCTCAAAGCCAATCTAACTACATGAACTAATATTGTTTATGAATACTGTCAAACATTTTGCCAAAATATCAACACAGAAACTTGAGATAATCCAAAGGAAAGCTGCGATCAACTGTTGTTTACCACTTCACCATTTTGCCTGTAACTTTGGTTTCGGAGGGTGAATTGAAAATGTCTGCCAGGGTCAGTAAAAGTGTAATCAAAGCACTCCAAGTGATAGTGTGTTTTTAAACTTATCGTTACTCGTAGTACTGACTCGGTGAACTTTCTGCTAAGAAGGGGTGATTAATTATGTTTCAATTCCTGGTATAAAAGGGTGATTCCAGGATTTCCAGGTAATGGAACAGAGAAGTGCACTGTGAATATCGAGGCATGATTTGCAAATATGCCATGAATAATCCAATATGTGCCGGGAGATAGGCACATTCACTAGTTACTACAAACACCATACCACGGGTTCATGCCAAACATTGTTGCAAAGCATGGGTAGTTTGTTTCACGTTTAAATTGGAAATCACCTTTAGTAATTGGTGTCCTTTGGTCAAACAAAATGCCCAACTATAGATGGAGACTGAGACCTGACAACTTGTCTAATTTTTAGCTAATTAATATCATTTAGTTGAAATAGGTCATTCGTCCTAGTTACCGTAAGTTTGAATGGAAATAGAGCTGATGATTTCCCATCAGGTGTTAGTGACATTAAGGGCCATGCTCTCAAATTTCTGTTTACACAGAACCAAAATCTGGGTTCCAGTTCGGGTTTCCTTTGATGACCCCAAAATAAGACAATTAATTCGGTGAAAATCATGTTATTAATGTCATTTGTTCATCAAGAGTTAGATTTGTACAAGGTCAGATCATGCAGATACGGTTGACTGGTTATTTAGGTTGTATCAGACTGAAAATAGCCATATATGATTATCCAGCCACTAGATAATGTGCCAAAAGGTCCCAACAAGAGCTTGATTCAGAGCTTTACAAGTGTCAGACTAGACTGTCAGTCAGCGTATTTATGGTGTTGAAAAGATCTTTGACGTGTGAATTATTGATTTGAACCCTATGACCCTAATATAATGTAAGTTATTTTAAACAATGCTCATGTAACTTCATGAATTAGTGAATGATTAGCTTGTGTCTGAACTGAATGACGGAGACAGATTTGTTGCATAGATAAATTTTTTTTTACACTGCTATTAATAATTAAAGATTAAAAAACCCTGAAACTCGCAAATCGGATGTTGTGGCAAGACCCTTTTGTTAAAAGTTTTATGTCTGCCGTTAATAGATAATATTGTAGATTATAATTTTGTTTGAACCGATCAGAGATTTTGGTGTATGATAGACAATACACGTGTATTTTTAATGGGTTCACTGACCTTTTGCACACTTAGTGACCTCTCTAGCTAATACCTACTGTGGTATCAAATGTATTATCATTTATGGTGTTTGTCTGATTCTGAGTGTCATGGGTACTTTCTGTCCTGTGTCAACATTGACCTTACATTTAGAATCGTGTCATGTCTCAATGTGAAATTCAACCATGCACTAGTTGTTGAGTTGCCCATGAACCTTGTCCTACTTCCAATCTTGTCCTGGTCATATTTTCTACCTTTTATTTATCAAATTCTTGCCTTCGACTGCCTTGTTGTGTTAGTTTCTCATATACACTATATGGAATTTTGCGAAAATTGTATGGTTAATGGTATGAATTTTGATGTTTTGTAAACAAAATTAATGACTGACTTGATACTTATTGTCTTATAATCATAATGGTCACTCCTGATGAAATAGGGGTGCTATAACCAGATCAACATGTCTATGATAAATGTGTACACCTCTAGACATCAGACAGTTGATCTCATATTGAAAGTACAGTTACCAAACAATATGACAAGTATAAACAATGTAAGTTACATGTGTCTGTGCACATGTCATAGTGTACCCATATACACCAGTGTTCATGTTGGGATTTAAAAAAATTAGGTCCAAGGACACAATGTATCTAAGAAAAAACAGTGTCCATTCAGCAAAGATGTGGGGGACATCTAACACTGTTTGGATACATATATCTAAAAATTGGGTGCCAAGTGCAGTAATAAGAAACACGCTAAATGTAATTGGCATCATGCGCGTGCACAAGCTAGCACATATTTTCTGCGAATTCATATTTGAACTTGGAAGTTTGTGGTTGTTCTCAAACCTCAGCCGGTGTTGTTGAATGTATTAGATCTTTTTGGCCATTTTAATTGCTGGAGATGTCATAAAACAACATGGAAAGAGCAAGCGTGACCTGAGTGATTCTACCTCATTTCAAAACTAGCCTCCCACCAGTGCTGTTGTGTATTAGTGAACAGTTTCATAGTTTAGTCACTAGATGGCGATGCCATGTCAAATGTAATAGGTGGACACAATTTCATATTTCTTTATAAACAACTTGTCTAACAAGCGCAAAGAAACCATTTTGAATAACTTTAAAGATTTGAGTTGAATGGTTGCAGTGAAGCTTATAAAACATCATCCACTCCATACACTGTTTTGCCACCTGGTGGGCATAGAACACTTTATTCTTATGATGTTGTATGTATGCAATTTTTACTTTTTAAATAAAAAACGAAATGAAGACATGATTAATGCATACAGAAATGTTCAGTAGAAATGCTAATAGAAAGTCAGAACCTTAAGCAACTGGAAATGTTATTCAGGGTAGTAAACGTGGAACGAATATAAGTCTACTGGCAGAAATGGTGTTTCACTGAGGACGTTTAACTTCAATGTCTATGACCTTCATCTGCTCACGTCATCTGAAATTTGTGACCCGATTCAGTATTTTCTGCAGGCCAGAGTGGCAGAGTCACACTAGAGTTTAATGTTACACCCAAGTACACAACACTCTGGCAGTCAGGTAGGTGAATGTTGAAATTCAAAGTCCAACTGTCATTGAAGATGTGATAGTTTGTTCTGACATCCCGTAAAACAGTTGCATTAACCTGCAATTTCTCTGCCACATAGCATTATGTAGAGACCCGTCCACCTGTCATATGGACGGGTAAAAATATGTGTGGACGGGTAAAAAACTGAAGGAGCAAAAAATGTCTTCCAAAACCATAGATATTGTTAATTATGCCTCAAAGTGAGTGTAAATGGTGTCACATGTGTGTTTGTAGTCCATTTCAGGTCACCAGACACATTTAAAAGTTTGTAAACTGGCTTAACAGTTAATATCCATGTGTCCACCAAAACATGTGTGACTGGCAATAATTTTATCCTGTGTAAAGCCCTGCTCTGCCATCATCTCTGCCATCATCTGGCAGTGCACCACAATACCACTCTAGCATTAATTATATTACATTATACTGATTATAGTAATTATTATTACAGGGATGGAATAGTCGGTTTTGATGAAAGTTGTTTTGTTCTGGTTTTCGTGATACTGATAAAGTTTTTTAACCCTGCATTTGTCAATAGTTTAAATTGGAAAGACAGTCAGTGTGGGAAGACACAACGGGATCCAAACAGTTCATTGTCGACTTGTTTTGTGTTTGCATCAGAACAAATATGTGAAAAATGTTGCATACGTGTTAATTATTAAATTACACATTTCAAACTAGATACTTATTCAGTTATGTTTGACTGGTTATATTCTCTTCAGCCACTGCCAAAGGTTGAAAATCACGAAAATGCAAATTTTATGTGGGCATCGGTCCAGTTGCAAAATGGTCCTTTGGACTCAGTCCGGGAAAAAAACTTGGTTATCATTTGTCATGTTGAATACAGCCTCCAGACGACATCTCAAGTAATTAATCCAGTCGGGTGTAATGTTTCAAATTTATCATTGGCATATTTTTAGTTTTACAAGAATTCACCATTAGAGTGACGAAGCAGGCCAAAATGTAGGACTGTGATTGTTGTTCTCCAGAAACTGTTACCGGCTGATAATTCAATCTGGGGACATGATTGACCCCCCAAATTTCCTGGGTACTTGAGTAAGGTGTTTTGGGCTTGTTATAAGGAAAATTATATGTGAATACTCGACTGTTTATGAAGGGGCCAAGGGTTACTGGTGACCTCTCATTTCTGGGCTTGGGGAATGTTATGATATCGTCTTTTGGAAGATGCGCAAAAACTATAAATCTTTCTAAATTCCACTATCTGCCTAAACATCATGCTGGTTAGTGATGCGTTGTAAACATTAATAAACCTGATCTATAAGTTCACCCACAACCCTTGTCTTGTGTCAGTGATATATATATATATATATATATATATATATATATATATATATTGTTTATTTAAGTTCATATGTTGTTAACATATGGTTTAGCTATCATGATTAATGGAGGAACAATTGTTAAACCTGTGACAATAATGTCAATATAGCCCAGATAGTTGCACGCATCATTTCGGTGAAGAAACAAGGAATGACACATCACATTGCTTGGGAGAAATCGCTCCCAACAATTCATCGTTTATGTTTAAGTTATTTAAGAAATGTCTCAAAGTAGACTGCACTGGTTGGATGCAGTAAGTTTGTAAATGTTGGATGGTGGGTATGAAGGCATGCTGATTGGATTTACGTATTTATTTTAAATCATTGTCGTTGCTATTTAGAGCCTCGACAGGTCCACCATTGTTACTGTATACTCGTGGAGACTATTTTTCTGAAGGTAACGCAGTGCACAGTGGTTCTTTCAACCAGGTGTTCTTGCATTGCAGTTATTAATAATGGCCCCCAGTTTTCTGGTAAACCCCGTCGATAAATAATGGTTTGTGGTTGGCATGTGGAGGATTGGCTGCCGACTATACATCACACCTAAGTACATGCTTCATATTCCCTGAGTCATAAGGGTTTTGTGCGTAGACAGGGCGTAGAGCTACCCGTCACTGGCCAAACCACAACTGTGGTTGTGTAGCTCATTTGGTCCTTTGTAGGGTGGGTCCATGGTCCACTTCAGTTGTCAGTTGGTCTGTTCAATCAGATCATCGGCACTTTACTGTTCATCTGTGTTTTTTATGGAGATCCGTCGACTTGATCCGTTCACTTCACACTGTTCGTCCATCTGTCTGCAAGATGGTCAAGACTCTATACAGACGCTACCCTGTCACCCTCTTTTGTTACCATATTACCCTCTTACCCTGTGATTGATTACCGTATCATGCCGAGCATTTGGCAGAAGTCATCGCAGATGTATTGGCCCATGGTATGGAGTCTGCAGGGAGCATTAATTAATGTATAACTTGATTCAGCACAGATCACGGTCCAATGTTTCCAATGCTACTTCATTCTTCCTGATCATGTTTAATTATAATTTAGCCCAGCCCATCGCTACGATTGGAAACTTTTTTCCACAATAGCAATTACATTCTGCGTAATTGTTTCATGCACCTTAATTCTGGACAGCACGCCAGCTATTGTATTGTTTTCCTGTCTGGTATTCAGTTCAAGTGTTGTTGTTTACAAGTGTGGTGTTAAGAACACCCATCCAGAAAAGACTTGAAATATTCCTGTTCAGTGAAGTATAGTTTAAAATATTGTTTTCAAGGTACCTATACTTTTAGTTGTGTGTATTATGCAGGTGTTTGTATTCAATTAATCCTACATGATGTTTGCCTTTAATTGGTGTGCTTGAGTTACATTAATTGTTCGTGATAACATTGTTTTGTTGTTCCTGCCTTTGGCCACATATTGTCGGATGATGGTGGCACTATAATACTCTCCCTTCATTGTTTTGTTGTCTTCTATCAATGAACCCACAATACTGTTTTGACTCCCCCCATCTTGCTTTCTAATTTGATGTATTTTTAACTTCCAGTGACTATTTTAAGGTAAGCACAACCAAATTACATAGTCTGTATAATTTTTTTTATTTTACCAATTTTTCATTTACATTTGTTACGCAACTACTGATGTGTTTTCATATTTCATCTTTCGTGCTTTTCAAACAAGGCGATGTCAGCGAATCGTATGATGCAGTGCCGATCCCTGCATTTATTGGTGAAATTGTCTATTTATAGGCCTAGCGTTGGGTGGCATATTTTGTTGGAAGTCTATAATATTTAATTCATTATTTGCCTGCCTTTGTCGAGTTTTCTTTGTAGTATTTCTGCGTGGTAACAGATCATTCCCGCCAGGCGACTATGACCTATGCATAATTGACATAATTACTGCGGGGGTGTGTTAAATTAATTATAGGATAGCTTGCATAAACTTCCGGCACTGTGCGGTACGTGGCAAACCAGATTTTCGTTACTACTTAGTATACCTTTCTACTACAGCGCGCCGTTAATTGCAGTATATAGTAGTAATTGAGAAGGTCATGCTTTTGTGTGACTGAGACGTTGTCTTTTAATTCGGGCTAGCCACAGTTGTATTGTATAAGTATTAGTTGGGGCCACACGGTACCTCACTGTGTCAGGTATCTTGCCAGTTTTAAATTATAAAGATTTCAGAAAGGTTTACTGACATTTAAAGGGCACACTTTTTATAATTTAATAGTGACATATTATGGTCTGACTGACATTTTAAAATGTACTTTAAATAGCTAAGTCAGAATGAAAATTATGCGTAGGTGTCGAACCTAAAAATATTAAAGTTAATAATTCTTGGTGAGTTTTTCAACTGGCTAATTCGGGTGGTTATTTCAAACTTCCAGTTTGTGTCCACATTTAGACCCTTAATTACGTTACCGTGAAGCTTCCTTAACCCCGCAACTATACCCTTATGAGACCACAAGTAGAACCATTTTCCATGTAGCAGATCTCTCTCTTCAATGTGGTGCGGGGGGGGGCTACTGTCACACCCATAACATCCCCAGTCTATGCGGCCTACTGTAGGTCCATAAATTACATGATAAACTAGAAGGAAGGCAGACTCTATGTAGTGTACTTGGAACCAAAACTACTTTTGAGACGTTTAACTCAGCCTGTAGTCATGTCGTTGTTTGTTAAACACAGCAACACTTGGTCTGGTAGATAGACGCCACTAAGTGTACAAAGTTGACACACTTTGAATGCTCACAGAGTGAGGGAACAGTGTCCCAGTGTTGCAGGGAAACTGTGGTTACAGTTTACAAGGTACACTTATAAGTCAGTTGTGGACGCGTGGTACATTTCATTTTGCAACAATTTGAATGGAATAAATTGGGCGCCAGTCATTATGTTTGCGAGCATGGTCTCCGTCAAGGGTTTCTACTGAGGTAGAAAATTCTTGGTATAGACGCTTGTGGAATTATCCGATTTGTTGCTTTTCGGTGAATCAGTGCAGAATGTTGTTTATCAGACAGTTATGTTATAATAAAATAATTATTTCAAAGAAACTAAAAAAATAAATTATAATCTCCTCGGACTACCTGTTAATGTGAGTAAATGTTTGTGTGTCAAAATTTGGTAAGAATGTCCTTCAGTTCCCACCAGATATCATCCAGTGTGATATTTTAAACATGCTTGCATTGCTCTATGTTTAGTAGGTTATCAACATGAAGACAGGATAAAGGTTGTCCACCAGCCAGAATCTTAGAACATGCCTTCAAGGCTATTTGAAGGCATGCAGTTGGTTAGAATAGTTTCATTACATCCAACTTCCAACCATTGGGCCATGGAAAAGTTACCTAAAATCTGAATTGTATCCCATTTAATTTTGATTAGCATCAGTGCTTGGCATTCCAGCCGTTTTAATCAGTGGGCTTTAAAAGAAAACTGCTCCAGGCTGGTGTGTTTTGTCAAACTACACATTATCACCTTAACCTAACATTAAACAAATTAGCTATTTTATTATGAACTATTTGTTTGTTTCTGGTAAGCCTACACAAATGACGATTAATGGTACATTCATCGTAAACAAGGAGGTAGACGACTCCCTAAATAAGTCAACTGACCCAATTATCACCCGGCTGCCACTATCGTGCAACTACATCGATTGAGTTACGCTAAAACACTGATTAAATACCTGTTTACAAAACAATTACGAGAAACATGTCACCTACACTGCCTTGCATAAAACATACAGCACGTTGTGTTTTGAGGAGCTGTTTCAGAATCATCCAGGTTATCTAATTAAAACAAATATAATTTGTTTGATAATGATTTATTTTATAAGCCAAAGATTGTAATGTCTTATTGCAATCAAATGTCACAATGCATCCCATTTTCACTATTAGACCACTCAGTCAGCTCTGGTACACGCTGTGGCATATGACTTTATGATGTGATCCAATTTGTCGACATAAAAACCCGCTATTATTAGTATTAAATTACAACGAAACATCAGGTCACAGTGACATTTTGAGTGTCAAGGTGTCGTGTATAAATTTTGTATCCGAAACCAGATCTAAGAATCAAACGTGTTTGGTAAATTATCCTGCCATATTTGACTGTTTTATCTGTGTAAAACATGTGGGGATTGACAGAACAAACTGATGATTTATGCTACATGTTGTTTGATCATTTGATGTCAGTGACTGTTACAGATTCATGTCACGTGTAGTGTCATATGACGTCTTGTCACAATGGTCAAGAGAAAACAACATAATTTTTACTGGGTCACCTGATAAGACCATATAATGCTGGGACGTTGTATTTGACTGAGCTGTGTGTTTATTTATTATTTTCTATGATAACTTAATCATAGTTATTACATTTGAATACAAGATTGTTATCATACTAATCTCAGGACTTGTAGACCAAACCAGCTGTTTGTTTCTGACACTGTCATGTTATTCACTTATTGTCATCACCAGTTTTGTCCTTGTCATGGTAGTGATGGTAGTCTACAAAATAAGATATTTCTATGCATTTATCTTGTGGAAGTGCTGGATCAGATGTTGCTTCACAGCAAGTTGAATTAGATTTATATTTTGAGCTAACTAATTCAAGGATAATTTGTCAGTTTGTGTTACAGATATTAAAGACATACTATAAGAAACAGTCAAACAGGCACTGCAGATGCAGAATGACTTACTTGGTCTTGGTTCTTGTGCGGTGTATGTCAGTTACCTGTTTTATTATTCACATAATAACGTTCCATTTGCCCGAATGAAAGTTTGTGTAGTAGCACAAAACAGTTAACTGCATAATAATGCTGCAGGATAGAACTTAGTCAAACTTATCAACAGAATAAACATTTCTGACCAACAAACATAACTAGACGGATGATCCATCAATAATGGATGATTTAAAGAATGCTATTTTTGTGCTTGATGTTGAAGTTGTCATGCTGCCATTTGGGAGTTGCCCAAAATGAGTCATCAAAACATCGTCTTGTCTCTCCCAAATGTCCCGTCAAACCTTCTGAAAGGTCGAATAATGTATGCAGCTTCTCGACCAATAAGTAATCGAATGTTTGGAATGAATTGGGAAAGTGATGGAATAGATCGTATAGAATCTACAGCTACACAGTCCAGAAAGTAGCACCATGTTTTTAATATATAATTGTAATAATTGTTCAGCATACTTATGCACCATCAATATGGCCGTTATGACCATTCAGAGGTATTACAATGTTAAAAACAATATGACAATGTATGTACTATGATTGCTAAACAATTAATATATGTATATATATATATATATATATATATATTTATTTATTATCATTAAATAGATAAAAAATAAAATAAAAAACAATTAATGCTAATGATTTTTTTAGAAAATTAACAGGGGATGTGCTCCTCATGTTTCAAAAAAGTTAATTGAAGACATTTTCTTCATACACAGGATACCATTCCGACTTCCCACTGCACATTTATTGCCAGCGAGTCAACCCCAGAAACGTAACCCTGAACACTGTATTCCAAAATGCTTCCATTTCAATATTCATAACAGTTTTATTCAGGGTGCAAAACTATCCTACTAAGAACTCAAAATCACTGGTACTAGTCTCTATGTGTACAGTTGGGTGATACAAGTAAATTAGTAAATCAGGACGTAAACTAGTGATTTTTCTCGCTTTGCAGGTGAAGGTTTGATGAATCCAGCCACGTCATAAGTCCAACTCCTCCTCTGTGGTGTTTGTGTAATGATAACCCTTGGTTATGTATGTGATTAAACTGGATATGTCCGGTGTATTTGATAAACCGGATCCCTGCCTGCTCCAGAACTCTGGGAGGCTGCCAGAAATAAGTCCTGTTTTACATATATCCATTTCCGGTAGGTAATCTCTCGGAGGTTTCGCCAGCGATAAAACCCTGGCGGCCATACTCATGTTTTATTGGCACAGATGTTGGCGTGTGCGTCTACACAGGAAGTGTGTCTTAGGCGTGCAGATGTTAGCATTTCACACAAAAAATGGCAATTCAGACCTGAATTATTCCACTTAATTTTGCAAAATGTTTTATAGTCAAATGAATGTGTGTAAGGAAATTGAAGCATTAATATTCTAATCTGATAAGCTGATAACAAGGAAGTTTGTTTTCTGAGAGGTGTACTATGGTGAGATGTTTAGGATTGTTGTTTTAGCTTTTTTGGTCGTGCTGTTTGTTGATAATGAGCAATGGCAGCTTAATGCACTTACTTTTTTGTGGATTGTTGATACCCTACATTGGGCAATTTTTTCTGAGTGGCGTCTGACTTTGATATAAGAACATATCTGCTGCTTTTATCAGTTTGTGTATGTTAAGTGTTTGCGTGTGTACCTTCATCAGGGCTTTATGGGTCGCACACACACAGCGGCTGTCTAACCCAGAAACAATGTATGCGTTGATGAGAGGGCACTGGGTTAAGTCAGTTATGTAGACCTCAGTATAACGACCGTTGTGCTTTGATGGCAGCGACTGTTGTGGTACCCGGGAAAAAAACAGTGGCAGTTGTGGTCTCCCCACTGACTGATGCGTTTCCCCTCGGAACAACACCGCACCCGTGATTACGTTGTGGGTTCTCCTTGCCAGGTCCCAGCTTTCTTACGCCATCTACATAATAGTTGTCAGTGCAAAAGTAGGTGTGTAGATGTGTTGGGCGCATCGGAGGGCGTGTCACAGAACCGGAGATGTGTCAGGGTAATAAGGCATGTGTCAGTGAACTATTAAGGTGTACATGAGAGGCATGCTAACGTGTAAGATTTATCAGGCATGTCTTCATCCTTGTGGTTGGGGTGTCGGCTTGTAATCACACTGACAGACTAGGGGACATGTGATTCATAAAGTCATATCATTTAATAAAGGCACTTGCTCTTAGGTGACAAGTTAACTAAATTGTTATCCATAGCAAAAACGTTCGACGGCAAGTGGACAGAGATGGTTTTGTTTGGATTATTTTATTTTTTAATGTAGGTCTGATTTGTACCTAAGCTTTTGAGAAAGATATTCACGATTAGATCTATCCATGTCCATCATAGCTTTATGTAGAGACCCGGCCACCCATCATTTGGACAGGTAAAAACGAATATGGACGGGTAGAAATATGGGGTGGACGGGTAAAAACTGAAGGAGCAAAAAAGGGTCTTCCAAAACCATAGATATTGTTAGTTATGCCTTGAAAGTGAGTGAAAATGCACGTGTGTTTGTAGTCCATTTCAGGTCATCAGACACATTTAAAAGTTTGTAAACTGGCTTAACAGTTCACATCCACATGTCTACCGAAACATGTGTGACTGGCAATAATTTTATCCTGCATAAAGCCCTGATGTCCATCCACTAGTCTTGGGGCGGGCAAAGTTTGTTTTGGATGGGTAAAAATGTAGGTGGGAATTTGAGGAAATTTTATTTTATTCACCTTGTGCATGTTTATCATTCATAAAAGCCTGCTCATTTAATCAACAGATAATTAGCCTATGTATATTTATCACTGTTTATTCAATTTAAAGTTAACTAGTAATAATAATAACCCATGGTATTAAAAACAAAATATGTCCATACTTTTATAAAAGTCTTTATACATAGTTTTACATGCCTGTGAGTGCTGGCATGCAAGGGGTTAGGGTTAGGTTGGGGTGACTGACAGCTGTGTGTGTGTACACTGTACACAGGAAGTACACATTGACACCCCGCCCCAACTTCCTGTCTTCTCTTTGTTTAGTTAGCCTAAAACAAACGAAAATGAGTAATGTGTGTTGCAGTTTGAATACACAGTTTGAATACACAGTTTGAGTGTTTGCTGTGCTTGTCAGGAATATATTAAGCCAAATGCAGACGTTGCGTGTTACAGTTTGTGACCTAAATACGACGTGACCTTATAAGATAAGTGTATGCCACTTCTAGAGCAGCATGTATTTTTTATTTTATGTGTCAAAAACTTTATTTATAACTTTTATAAAATATAGCAAATGTAAAAGTAACATAATTATTTATTTAAGGAAGATGTTTCCCAAAAAATGTAATTATCTCATACTGATGATACCCAGTCTGTTAATTTAGCAGGGAATATATGTTGTATATGGCACAGTGTCTGTTTCTACCATAACTTGACGTAAAAGGTGCCAATGGAATCGGCATGTTTTCTGCACAACACAGGAAGTGCTATATCCGGGCCTACAGTGATCAGAATAACTTTGACCTGACCCCAACTTAGCGGGTCTTAGCCTAACACAGAAAATGAAATGTCTCTGATTTTGAGATGGTATCCACATTTTAGGGATTTTTTTACTTACAAAAATATTCTTGACAACAATTGGCACATTTAAAGGCAGTACCCCAAGCTTATTTTTATGGTGGTTACTGCCATTAGGGAGTCTTGTGTACCATTTGACAGAGAGCTGATCATTTTGTTCTTAACAAAATAATACATATTGGCATATCTTCTTGATTCCTTATAAATGAAAGCTCCGCCAGATGTCAGTATTACAGTTAGAAGAGAAGTGAGGAGAACTAAAATATGGCCTGTCCCCACTTGGAACGACCTAGGAACGTTGATAATGCACACGTGTCCTTGGTGGAAACTACTCATTTCCACTTACTCATTTCCACTTGCTGAAGTGCACGACAGTAGAATGGTCTTTGTGTTGGTGCATAAGAAATTGCAGTTGTTCTTCATGGCTGGCATGGTCGGGTGAGTGTGGCTCTAATCCTGGACACTATGTCACTGGGGCAACATGCCACTTTGACCAGTTTTCTTCAGTTTTTAGTTTTATTACCTGTGTTTGCAGGGGTATGCTATCATATTTTAATTAGTAGCCATTGTGAAATGTTGTGATTGGCCCTACCTAGATGGACGCTGACTGAAAGACTAATGATTTCAATTGGACTTTGTGGTGTGGACATGGTGACAGTAGGATTGTTTCAGGATTGTTGGATAAGGATGAGACGAATCATGTTCTCCGCCACAAAATCGATACCGGGCAATCTTACTTTCTGACTTAACTATGAAAACGACAACATACAATCGCCGAACTACTCCTCACATATCTTATATACATATACACACACTAGCTTACAAAATAAAATCACTAACATGACTGAAACAAATAAACTTCACAAAACAAACTCGCGCAAAACTCGCCGATGTTACGGAAATCACCTAGCTATGCATAGCCATTAGCCACTGTAGAGCCCATAGTCATGGCATAGATCATGTCGAGTGTCGCCCGAGTTTTTTTGTTAATTTTATTCTTTACAGGAATGTAAATTATTGTATTTTGTAACCTTGTGTATGTGTACATAAGATGTGATAAGTTTGGCGGCTGTAAGAAGTTGTTTTCATGGTTAGGTCAGAAAGTAAACAAAACTATCGATGCAAATGGCCACGATGCCGACAACTCCGACTCGACTTGCATCACGTCAAGACAACACTGTTCAATATTCTAATAGATTCAAATCTATTACATATTCGTAAACAATTTGATATATTCGATTTGTATTTAAAATTTCAAGGATATTTGATATGATTTGAGTGAAATTCCAGATTCATCCCATATTTAGTGTGTGTGGTTAGATAAGAACATTTTGACAACTTGACTCTGAGATGCTCTACACAGATGCATCAGTTGACAAGGAAGGCAATACCAGTCGCATGTTGCAAAGGTTTTATTTATGATCTATCATTATGCAAATCCTGCCATATCAAGCAGAGAAGTATTAATATAAATATTCATAAATTAATTCAATCATTTCAGGAGACAACTGATAACTTGGTAGAAATCAGATTAACAATGAGACAACTTGTAATGAAACAAAGAAAAAAAACTTGGTTAGGTGAATTTAAAGACTCATTTCATGTCCTTAATATGACATGATGTTAATGTCTCGCTGTTAACCTAGTAAATATCTCGGTTCTCGGATCCGTTTCGGTGCAGATATAGGAACGAGTGTTCCTTGGCACATCCACCTGTGACCCTGTTGTAAGACACCCCTGGCTGCTCTGTCAAGTAGTCAAGTTGTGCAATCGGAGATATTCCATGGCTGCAGGGTGTGGGGGTGGGTTTTCTCCCCTACCCCACCCCCCACTTGGGCGGCTCTGTCACAGCTGTATGGTGTCAGTGTTCTCGCTCTGACTTTCCTGCACTTGCTGTGTTAACTAGGCTCAGTACTGGGCGCCATATGGAACTCGCACACGCCAGCCATTGTGGCTGGCTAGTAGGCGCAAGCATTGTTCACGAGCCCATCGCTGAATGGCAATACCGGTGCGCTCGCAAGCGGCATGGTTTTGCGGTGGATCGTCGGCATAATGTCGGCGTTGTGACACGCAAGATCGTAGTGCGTCGGGATTAAGTTCACTCCGACTAGGAACTATAATGGGGTTTCTTCAAGTTTGCAATTACCGTTGTCACAACAGAGGCTCTGTGGGGAGCTCAGAATACAGTGTCTGTCTGTTGTTGTTGTGTTTGTGGTGGTGGTTTATGTTGGCTTTGGCTGTCCTTGTTGGTTGGGTGAAAAAAATTGCAGTGTGTGAGTTTGGAATCTCGGTTGTGCCATAACAATGAACTGAGGAAGTGTTCTTGTGGAAATATGTGACCAATTTCAATGAAGTGAGAACATTGAATGTGCTTGGTGATGTTTTGTCAGTTTGTATGCGGTACTTTTGTGTATATGATAACACTTTCGGAGGTGGCTTGTTAATGAGACGGTTTTTTTCACAATTTCTGAATCCACTATAATGCTTAAATTACCTATGAAGGTAAATCTGATTGATTGTGTGATATTTGCCCGGTTGGTAGTGAATGTTGGACGTCACTAACATTAATTAGTTATTGCTTCTTTGGTGGTTGATTCACGTGAGTTATCCCTGTGCGTGGGACTGGGCTGTGAGAGGGCGGTGGACTCGGGGCACTCGCAAACACGAACATTAGCAAGGTCGTTCGGCACCAACCGTCAACATGTTGTTATCCTGGCGCAGGCATTGTTCTGCCCTCTCTCGCTCCTGCGTCGTAATTTTCACACTTGAATACCACATAGTTTTACGCCTACCGCCAGCGCTACTGAATGAAAGCCTCGTTTAGTTACAACGGCGGCGACTTTTTTTGCTCATTTTTAACGCAGATCACTGGAAGTCCTGACAACGTGCCCAATCTCAACACCGATAACAAACTGTTTTTGCCGGGATCTATCGTGACTTGGTATTCCGTCATCGGCAGCTGCTGTAAGCATCACTTTGCTCTCTGCTGGTTACATACGTACAGGAGCCTGCAGATGAGAGGCATGAATGGGTTTTCTACGTAGACGACCAAATAACCCTGTCGTGAGAGTTCTTTTGAAGTATTTCAGTGAGTGCTTTTTCTCTCGGTTCTGCATTGACGAATGAGCATAACGATGGTTAGGATTAGCATTACTGTTTCCTAATGTAGTGAAGAATGGTTGTTTACCATTTTTTTTAAAGATTACCGTACATGACAATAATGGAATTTTGACTGTAAAAAGGTCTGGATACTAATTCAGTAATGTTGGAAAACATTATTACTGTTTGACAACCAGACTTCTACAGCCTCAGTTTTGAACTGACATGTGGAAACAAGGGATCAAGGGTTCAGAAACTGGACGGGATTTCTGCAGAAATGCAGACGGCTTGCTGAGTCTGTTGAGTTCACTATGATGTACAAAATATACACAAGAATGGGACAATGACGTGTGAACACCAAGTAACTTAGCAATTGTGGCCTAAGATGACCAGGCAGCAGTAATCCAAGCCCCTGAACTTTGTAGGGGAGATGGCCCCCAGCCGTAGGCAGTGATGATGAAATATGGAATAATTCACAAACTCTTAAAGATAACTAATATTATTATGTTCAACATATCCACTGATTTGATATCGACTAATTCTACACACATTAGCTGTTTATTTTTAACGTAAAATTGGCGGTCTATTTTTCGCTGACCAGAGGGCAGAAATTTGATTGCTTGGAAATCACAGGAGTAGGACAGGGACTGGGGAGGAACAGGGGAAGAGAGGCTGGCGGAGGGAGTGAGTGAGTGGGTGTGGGAGTGGGAGGAAGCCAGTGGGAGACCTCAGAGGGATCCCTGCCTTAGCCTGTGGCAGGCTCTTCCACTGGGCTATAAATACCGTGCTATAAATACCAAGGGCCTAGCCACAGAGACAGGAAGTGGCTGTGGCAGGAGACCAGCGGGCCAGGCGGGCCGGGCCAGGCTGGGGCACACATACTAATAATAATTGATTATTATGACAAGACAACACAGCCATGACTGGCTGGCCGGTGGTAATGAGGTCGGATTGACCAGTACGGTTGCTGGAACGTGGGAGACTTGGCCATTCATGAATCACTTGTCCCGGTTGGGTGTGCTGTGTGCGGTGGCTGTCTCCACGCAAATATCTTAAATCTCCACCATGTGTGTATGTTTGAGTGGCAATATCTTACCCAGTGTGGTCGATATGGTGTTGGCGCTGCTGTCTGTGTTTTATAGTGAGCTCTCTCAAGGATGTTGTGGTGAATGTGATGTGATGTGACGGGGCAGCGTGTCACAGTAATCGACCACGTATAACAGTTATCATTGTGTTGTGGACTTGTGAATGGATGTTCTGTGGTGGAACGGATTGCTGTTATGATGATCTGAAACAGCGACTGAGTGACTGGTTGATGGGAGGCGGTGTCTGTGGCTGTGTACCAAGGAAGGGTGGTGAGAGTCCTGTAGTGGCCACGAGACATCTGGTCCATTGGTGTATGGAGAAGCCACAATGGAGGGTGGGATTCATCAATGACTGACTGAGGAGGCAGCCACTGTGGCAGTGTGGTTGTACCAGTGCCGTCTGCCAGCATGCATTAACATACATGTAGCCATTGATTAGTCATGTAGCACTGCTGACTGTGGCTGGGCGGAGAGCGGCCGGCTGAGAGCGGCTGGCTGCGGGTGGGGGAGTACCCAGCTGAATGAAGGTGTGACTGGCCATCACAGGGCCACCTGAGCACCCCCCAATATGTCAGGCTGTCACAAGATGAGGTATATACATTATATACAATGGATTATGTGTGTGCGTGCGTCGTGTGTGCGTGCATGTGCACTGGTGTCATGTGTGTCATTGCTACCTGGGCTGGAGTAGTAATGGGAGAGAGAGCACGTGGACAGGACGTATAGGCATGGAACTGTCATGTAGGTGGTTTGTTTTCAGTTGCTGCCATCTGCTGGTTGTAGTACCCTGGTAACTGGTATCAGTGTAATTGGGTCAGAAAACCCGACTCGTAAACGTGAACCAGGAACAATACTTGAGGGAGGGGGAACTTGATGGGTTGAGCCACACACTTTTGGGAATATGAGATATCTTGTGTAGTTATTTTATTCCCTATGTAGAAGCAGACGTGACTTAATTATACGTAAATGTTACACAGAACTGCAAAATCATTCCGGTTTCTGGTGTATTTTAGTTTCGCTGTATACAGACCGTGGTTCAGAATTAGTATATTTAATCAATGCAGTAGAACCCCTCATTTAAGACCGCCCTCCATATCGGAGTGAAGCGGTCTTAAAAGAGGGGTGGTCTCTTGTGAGGGGTTTGGTTATTTTGATATTTTGGATTAGTTCATACATTTCATGATTCGGTCAAAATTTAATCATAGTTTGTTGCAAGATTTAGGTTAAAAAATTAGCTGGCCACCTATCGGATAGTCGTTCATCGGGGGTAACATTCAAATTGCCATGGTCGTTGGTCACGTTTGCCGGATGGTCTTTGGTGAGGGGACAGAAAAAAATGTCGTAAAAGTGGGTGCGTTCATCAGGGTTCTACTGTAAACTTGAGTATAATTATTATGTCAACAACCAGTACAAGTATTTTCAAAACTAATAAACTTACTCCATGTTCGCTGGATCAAATCCAACTAATATAACTACTAAACTGAAATGTAGTGTTAGTGATACGGTTTGGTGGAGACAAGAAAAATAGAAACCCAATGAGAGAAATCAACTTCAGTTTCATAGGCATGCTGTGATTACCTGCTTGCTCCAGTGTATAAGGCACATGCGCACGTACATAGGAGGGTTACGAATTTATTTGATCTTAGAAACACAAGAAAACCCTGCGGATTAGCAGGCGTGGTCTGAGTCGATCGTAGAAGCTGTGCACTCTGGCCTCGATGTCCTGTATCTCATCGGTCAGTCAGGGACATATCCCGTGACGCAAAACCAAGGCAAGGCAAGGCAGGCGCACACCGTCCTTGTTCCCGGCTGCTCATTCGCATTATGCAAACTGAAAAGACATGCCCAGTTTGTTTTTACAGCTGAGCCTCATTATGGGGGCACACTGCTGGTGTGATTGGCCGCCTTCAGTCATTGACAAAGATATGAAGGGCCAGTGATAGTTCACACAGCTCTGGGCGATTACGTTGATAATACAGCACTGATGGTGGCACAGATAACGCAGTTGTCAGGCGAATGTACTGTATTCTGTGGCCATACGTTATTGGTGTGTGCGTGCACGTGCGCACATGCGGGTGTATACATCTCGTGTGCATACACACTGGACTTGACTGCCATCGCTTATCTGCAATGTGTAAACGGTGTGTGGTTTGGTGGTCACTTAAACCGTTGACCACTCATTGTGCTCGTGTTGGTCGGCCGGTGTGTGGCACTCATTTATTCTGCCTAGTCATGCTGGTGTCATGTAAAATGGTTACCTCCAAGAAAACGACCCCCCACTGGTAATATGAACCATTGGAATATTATACAACGTAATAGCACATGTTCTTTGTTGGCTGGATAGTTTTAAACGTCTGCTTTTTCTAGTAACTACTTTCCACAAGATTGAAGGAATTTAGCAAGTCTTGAACACTAACTGCTAAATCGAAGTACCCGGGGGGTACTTTGATAGGACACGCCGTTTATATTTTAGAACTTGTGATATTTGGAAAATTCATGTAATGCCTGAGTAAAGACGGTTTATTTTGATTGTGTACTTTCACTTCTGCTGAGTCAGATAATGTGGTTTCGGATTTGTAATAATATACTATTTAATTAATACAATTTTGTAGAACTTATTATAAATAAATCTGGATGATGTTTCTCTCCTGAGATAGTTGATCAAGTTTTATAACTTTGTTGAAATTGTAAAAGTGTCTAGCTATTCCACTCTAGTCACAGACCACAGTAAGATCTGAGATGTTCAATATTACTTATGCTACTGATCAGTTGCTTAAAAATTACCTTTTGCTACACAAATATCATGTCTGAACCAGTAGAAATCGGCTTAATTTATGGTAGGCACATTTTAAGTTCAGTTGATTTTTCGCCCCATATGTTACACCTGATGAGTGTGTTACCCATGTGTTAACAAATGATAGTTGGAAATGGGTGCCTGAATTTGGGTCATACTTTGTGACACACTGATTGACCAGTGGTGCTACAGTGTGATGTTACACGCAGAGGATGGTCAGGCCAACGAGATAGAAATCTACCTGCGCAGTCGGACACGTAGGAAATAGTTTTTGGCACAGGGTCGGTACGGCATTTGCCCGGTTAACTATTATAGTATTACAGGAATGTACCTGAGTGCATACACTTGTATATTAGCGTGACATATATGGGAACCACCTACTGTGTTAATGCCGTAATGTGTGTGTAAAGTCGTGACGTAGTTTCCTAAAGCAACAGGCTTGTGTAACTAAATAGCTTACTTCGGTACTGGCTGCTGACTTATGTGACCATGATTTAATCAATGGGGGTTTGGAATTTGTATATATGTGGTTGCGTCAACCACTATAAATATGTGACATTAGATTACGTTCCGTATGTAGAAACACTAATATGTAAAATAACCAAGACCAACACCCCCAGTGTCATATTCATGGTTGATTTCTCACATTTCCACTGCATTGTCAGAATAATTACATATCTAAAGTACCTTTGGTGGCATCGCACATGACAGTACATGAGGTTAACGGCCTTTGGGGTGTAGCCGATTAATAGATAGACAATCCACTGAGGCAGTGCAGTTGAGTCAAGTTGTGGCCCTAAAAGTAAAAGAGGCCCTACTTCTCCCAGTGCAGCCAGTCTACATGAGGCACACTGTGTTTCCGCACAGTGACATTTCCGGGTGCATGTTGTTCGTCGGCTAAGGGGTGGTCGCAAAAATTTGCAGCAAAGTTGAACGTTACACGGGGGGAGCAATGGTTTGGTTGCCACAGGGGGAAATAAATCGCAAGTAGAGCGGCACCACCTGTTGAGTGAAACGTGTATTGAACGGGGAGTGACTGGATGAAAAATTATGAACAAAATCACTGGCTTAAATCATATGTGTGTCAGTTAATGTGTATACGTCTGCCACACAAACATTGGACTGGAACAAATGTCCTGCATAAAGGCCTGGATGGGAGGGTTTTAATTGATGCTGAGTGGATAAAAAATGTCAGGATTGCAAATTTTTGAGATAATCCCTTGACTGGCTATAGACAGTGGTGGATGTTTCTATATAAGTATTAAGTAGTCATTATATATGAATTGTAGTAGTGCTAAATGCTTTTTAGATTAGTTGAGAAGGTCTTCTAAGGAGCAGGTTGGCCATGGAGCTTTGTGCTCACCTTGGTATTATAGCCGCTTTGCAGTGAAGGTCACCCTCAGACAGCCCAACATGTGTTCCATATATGTACAGTGAAGCTTGTAGTGAAGTATAGGAAATCAGTCCTGTTAATAGTGTCACTCCCCCATTCCCAAGGGACCTCTATAGTTTGGTTCCAATGTATATATGCTTGCTGGTGTCTGCTATATTTGGGATACAAATTGTTTTGTTTGCAGTTTTAGCAAAAACCTGCTGAAATTCCTCCATAGTGAAACCGAATTCTAACTCTAGCACACATGTTCAATGTCATAGAATTAAATTATGAGAAAAGTTGTTTTTGTTTAGGTACTTACGAAAATATACCAAGCGAAATCAAAATCTTGTTGAAGACAGCCGAGGACAAAGTGTCCATAAACAGAGCGAGAGAACTCAGTGTGTTACTAGTAGGACAGCAGTGTCACAACACCAGATTTCAGTACCGTGAATGTTGTCCTGCCCTATGAACACAGCTTTGTGTAGAGACCCGTACACAAGTCATTTGGAAAGGTAGAGATATTGCTGGATGGGTAGAAAAGGAAGGATCAAAAAGGTCTTCCTAAATAAAGTATTGCTTTGAAAATGGTGTCAGTGCGTATTAGTGACTTACTTCAGGTCATAAAACACATCAACTGGCTTTATGTGTATGTTTTGGTATACATGTATATACAAGTTAATGTCCACATGGCAATGAAAACAGTGGCAACAATTTCTACTGTGATTATTGCTGATGTGAGTATGTAGATAATATGTAATTGTTTGTGTGTGTTGTTTGCGTCTGTGTACAGGTGTGTGTTGTTTGCGTCTGTGTACAGGTGTGTGTTTGCGTCTGTACAGGTGTGTGTTGTTTGCGTCTGTGTACAGGTGTGTGTTGTTTTCGTCTGTACAGGTGTGTGTTGTTTGCGACAGTGTACAGGTTGTGTTGTTTGCGTCTGTTTACAGGGGTGTGTTGTTTGCATCTGTGTACAGGGGTGTGTTGTTTGCATCTGTACAGGTGTGTGTTGTTGCGTCTGTGTACAGGTGTGTGTTGTTGCGTCTGTGTACAGGTGTGTGTTGTTTGCGTCTGTTTACAGGGGTGTGTTGTTTGCATCTGTGTACAGGGTGTGTTGTTTGCATCTGTGTACAGGGGTGTGTTATTGCATCTGTGTACAGGTGTGTGTTGTTTGCACGATTTTTCGTCTGTGTACAGGTGTGTGTTGTTTGCGTCTGTGTACAGGTGTGTGTTGTTTGCGTCTGTGTACAGGTGTGTGTTGTTTGCGTCTGTGTACAGGTGTGTGTTTTGCGTCTGTGTACAGGTGTGTGTTGTTTGCGTCTGTGTACAGGTGTGTGTTGTTTGCGTCTGTACAGGTGTGTGTTGTTTGCGACAGTGTACAGGTTGTGTTGTTTGCGTCTGTTTACAGGGGTGTGTTGTTTGCATCTGTGTACAGGGGTGTGTTGTTTGCATCTGTGTACAGGGGTGTGTTGTTTGCATCTGTTACAGGTGTGTGTTGTTTGCGTCTGTGTACAGGTGTGTGTTGTTTGCGTCTGTGTACAGGTGTGTGTTGTTTGCGTCTGTGTACATGTGTGTGTTGTTTGCGTCTGTGTACAGGTGTGTTTGTTTGCGTCTGTGTACAGGTGTGTGTTGTTTGCGTCTGTGTACAGGTGTGTGTTGTTTGCGTCTGTGTACAGGTGTGTTGTTTGCGTCTGTACAGGTGTGTGTTGTTTGCGTCTGTGTACAGGTGTGTGTTGTTGCGTCTGTGTACAGGTGTGTGTTGTTTGCGGCTGTGTACAGGTGTGTGTTATGTTTGTAGGGATGACTGCCTGGTGCGGGTCAAGGCACAGGTGATGACGCGAGATGACAGCACGGGAGGCTGGGTGCCCATGGGGGGTGGGGGCATGAGCAAGGTGGGACTACACAAGCTGGCAGGGGGCGACACTGACCAGCTCCCCGAATACCTCATATACGGGCAGCGGATGGCCGACCAGTCGGTGAGTTCAGATCTGTAACTTCTTTGGGGCATTTGCTATTTTTTATAATGAGAAAATATGTTTTTGGGCCACATGGGTGTTAGTATTTTTTTTTATATAAGAAAGCCTGACAATTTTAGGGGTTCCTTGAGTTCGTAGCATGTTTTTTATTCAGATGAAATAGAAAGCTGTTGACAGCTTGTTGGCGCAAACAAATCTGGGATTTGTTTAAGTTGTAGTTTTTTTTTAAGTTCTATGGGGATGTCGCATTTTGTCTTTTAAGCAATTACGTTGTGAAACGTACATGTAATAGGGTAGCCAAACATTTCATGGGTGAGCAAAATAAAAAAATTCAGATCTCTTCACGCAATCCTGTCAACTTTATTGAGGTGAGGTTGGAGTGTAAAATATATAAATGTCAACACAAGCAATGAACCATTATTAGTTCACATAGGAACTGACTGAACAAATATTGAAATAATTCATATTCACGTACCTGTATACTAGTGTATAGTAGGCTGATTCACCCATAAAGTAGTCTAATTATGGACCTGCCTCATTCAGATATTACACATTTATTCTTGATAGTGAGCATTTAAAATTTCCCAGTGCTTACTAAAAACATAATCTAGCCATGTAAAACTTCTATACTATGTGAATACATTTTATTGTGATTTAAAGTTTTGTATTTTAGATAGCAAGACAGCCTTTTTAATGGCTTGAAGACATACGAAAGTGTGACTTTGTTCAGTTTGTTGGGAAGTTTTTTCTGGGTAACTATCGCAGCCGGTGTCAGAAAATATCCGTGTCAGATAACTGATGGCGCAGGAATACGCCTGGGGCAGTTGTCATGTCTCACACTGGACCATGTGACTGTAACTAACTACTACTGTGCTTTGTGTAGTGGATAGTGTAGAGATACCAGCCCAGCCACTACACAGGTTGATGGACTGACACTCCTGCCCTATCTGTACACTGTTCCTACAGGTGCATTCAATTGGCTGATTAGCTCTTAATTAATGATAAGACTCAGGGACGCCTGCCGCTTAATAATTCATGAATAGCACGTACTACACGCTTACTATGGGGGTGCTCCATTCATAAATCGGATCCTAATTATCTCGTGAATGTGAATGTCCGCCTGGCAGGCAGGCGGACAGGCGGCTGTGGTGGCGGCTGGGTGTCTGCTGTTAACGTGCTGGCTGCAGCGTTAGTAGGTCAAGGGCACGCTGTTATTGCCACCGTGCATAAATTATTAAGGTTTTAGGCTTTTTAACTCCTCCGGATGGGGTTTGTCACCGGTTACACAGTGGTGACTATTGATCCTGTAGTAATGTCTGGGGTAGGCTCAGCTTTGGGTCTGGGGGGTTGGGCTTTGTTACCCTCTGGGCTAGTGGGGGTGGGGTGGGGGTGGAGGTATGACATGTGGGTTTCTTTTGGGTGATAGGCAATATTAATTTTACGGTAGTAAATATATTAGTTTTTCATGTTTACTGTTGGTGAATGAACAATGTTATCTGAACCAGATTTAAATATATTTAGTTTGCAATAAAAATTATGCATGATATGTGAACAAATTATCGCACCTGTCTTCAGCGGAAAGTTTACACACCTAAAATGCACCATAACGGTATGTTCCTGTATAAATTAGATTACTACGAACCAATCAGATGTTGAGCTAATTCACCTAATTGGTTTACTGGTGAGTTTCCACAAGTTTTATCGTGGTATAATTGACATCGCACCTGTCTCCCTCTTAGTGTGGACCAGTGGAAAATATTGCGTAGTTCCAACATTTCGACACTTACCTCAACAAACTTGCTTATCTTCCTTTGCTCCCCATCATATCATATCATATCATATCATATACATATCATATCATATCATATCATATCATATCATATCATATCATATCATATCATATCATTCATATCATATCATATCATATCATACCCACCCCTCTTTTGATAACTTTAACATTGAGTTTCACCCACCCTTTTGTCGTCAGTCACCTCCAAGTTCGTTTTCTGAGGGTGTAAATGGAGAAAGATTATTGTATTACTATAGTCACAGACAGTGTCTTCCTTGTCATACCCACTCTGTTTCTGCTGCAGGTCGTACTGAACTGTGTGCTGAAAAAGGACGTCCAGTATACGAAAGCAAATCCGACGTTTCATCACTGGAAGACAGAGGAGAAGAAATTTGGATTAACGTTTCAGAGCAGTGCCGATGCACGAGCCTTTGACAAAGGAATCAAGCGGGCAATAGATGATTT
>JAODUO010000044.1:515000-640000 GCA_025642075.2 Ridgeia piscesae
AAGAGAGACGACAAAGGTCAGACATGATTAAATGAGTCAGAAGACGGAAGTGGACCTGGGCAGGGCACGTCAGCAGAATACGAGATGGACATTGTGTATCATGGAAACTTACGAAGCGAAACGGATCTAGAGACAGACCAGCGAGACGATGGAGAGACCAAATTAGACAAGTAGTGTGAGGGCGCCACCTGGCAGAGGATAGCGCAACATAGGCAGATCTGGAGACTGCATTTTTGGGCTTTTCGTTGATGCGGTAGTCTTTTCTTAGAATACAAGTAGTGAATATGTCTTCCGAGAAACAACACATTTGTTAAGCATGACGTAGCTTTTATGAATCCACATTTAGATGGGTTTATCAATATAAGCAATGCTTAACAAGGAAATCCACCAAGTGATCTTTATTAAGTAACCTTTCTAATAATCTACAAATCGCTGACGTTAAACTTGCTGGCAGTAGTTCTTTGGATTTATTTCTTGAACCTTTTTTAAAAAAATACTGTAATGTTTGCTTCTTTTTACTCTAATAGTTAATGCTATCTCTTTTAATGGAACAACTTGCAAGGAATATGCTGATTTATACTAAAATTATTTCGCAGTTTTCTATAGAAAGGGTGATATTGTAACATAAGCGATCCTCCATCTCCCGTATGCTGTGAACGTTTACAGAAAAGTATCGTCACGGAACGATGGAACGACCAACAACTGGGCTTGGTTGAGCAAGGTGATTGCAGGCGATAGCCCTTGAGTCTTGCTAAATTCATTCGATTTCTTAGTATTCGACTGCCTCAGGTATACAAATGTTTTCTGCCACTTCGTCCATTGCACCAGCGACGATTTTTAGGCGTGGAGGGTTCATTACTAGACTGACAGTGATTGGGCGGTTGGTGGAGCCACAGGATGATGTCATCACCTAGTCCTCGACTCTGTGTTTTTTGAATTGTTCACACCCTTCATATTTGCACATCGTAAAATCAGTGTACGACTTTAGAGTGATGGCAGCGGTTAATTAAAGATCTTGTGTTCAGAACACCATCCAGGCAACCACAGTCAACAGCTCAGCAGGGAAAATGTCTACTAGTTCTGCTCAAATTGTCTATACTCTGTGGTAGATAATAGATATTATTGTAGGATTGTCAGTCTGTAAAATGTGCACCCAGTGAGCAGATTGTACAACATCATAAAAGGCGTCATGTTTGTTAGCCTTTGAGTTGTCCAGATGTATGGTGTAATTTTATAATAGATCAGTGTAAATACCAATGGCTATCTACAGTCTTGGCAAAGTTGGAAATGCCAATGTATAATCATCAGTCCAAAGTGTTTAAAAGTGAGTATTTCTGTAGCCACACCTGCTGGACAACTGTGTGAATCTTAGCAAAGGAGTGCAACAGTTTACCAATGATACAGTGAAATGGATCCGGGTCATAATGTACCTCGGCCGCCGGCTTTTATCAGGTTCTTTAGAAAGGAATATCGCACCTCACCGAGTCATATCGCTGGGCCATCGCAGTCCTGATTCCATTTGGAGACTCCACCAGTCTGATCTATTCCGTCACGCATGACCGACTCACTTAGCCACCCGACCGGAAGCCCTTTCACGAAGCTGAAGAATGGGCGTCTGGCTTTGGCCTGCCGGTGAACTCACCGTGCCACCTGATGGTGTCTGTCGACCGCGTGTCTTTCTTGCTTTCCACTCGAGCGACAGTCATTTTCATGAGCTGGAGTTGGTGTTGGTAGCGGTATCCAGACATTTCGGTAAAAAACACTTTGGTAATGGACGTTTTGGTAACAGACATTTTGGTAACAGGACATTTTGGTAACAGGACATTTCGGTAACAGGACATTTCGGTAACCGGACATTTTAGTAACAGGACATTTCGGTAACTGGACATTTCGGTAATAGGACATTTTGGTAATACGTAAATACGAGCTGGCGGGTCGTTACTTGCAGCAGCACGTATACTCATATCCGTTTGGCATCTGTCAACCTCTAGCCACCACCACTGCTATGTGGAAGCGATGTTCCCTTAGGGGCAAGCACTACCTTACATGTTACCATGCCTGACTGAGGGTGGGAAGCCAAGTTCCCTTTCTGGAGTCTGGACCATCCTAATTTCAAAACCTTTTAGAACTTTACAGTTTTTGTAATGCGAAAGAGGTCCACGTAGATGTTAGAAAGATCTGTGACTAACATTTTTAAAAACTTGCTAAAAATTGCCTTGTGACATGCAAGATTGCGACCTATCTGGCTATTTGCATATTTGGGATCTGAGTGGAACGTGGGTTATTGTGGGTCTTTGACTTTCTCAATGCCAGGTCGAGTTTCTGGATATGGAGAAGCTCAGTGGCTGAATTATGACTGAAGTAGCCAAGAATTTGACAGTTACAAGTACTTCCTGACCCTTCAGAATATTTCACCCCAAACCATGAAACCCGATGCAGTGTTGTGGCACTGTTTTCTGTTATTATTTTATTAATAGTTGTGGAATAATGCTGTAAATGTTGTTTTAAAGTATTGTCTAATTTATTTATTTATTTTACAAATTTCCAGTTGTTTATATATAGGAATTACGGCAGGATTAACCAGTATCCATGGGGTGGCAGCATTGTTTAGCCCCACACAGATAATATTCAAAAGCCGGCAAAGTAACCAAACTGTCTTCTCAGCATAGGTCCGCAGCCGACCAACAGTCGGTTAAGCGAGACTACGGGAGTTGCTGTTTTGAGTAATTGGAAAAAACACAGCCAGTATCTACTAGATTTAACTGTTTAATGTTGCTAGCAGATCTAATTAAATCTACCGCCAACTCACCACCGATACATAATGCTACTTATACTTTGTTTGGACTTAGGGACTCACATTTCTATCCACCTGATTATTTGACCCCTGGTCAACGTTACACCCCTTACATAGAAGCACAGGTGGCCCTTACATGCTATATAGAACAGGTGTTCAATATGAGAGCAGGTGCGCACTATCACCATGTGTCTTTGTGTTATATAAATGGTCTAGCTGATATCACTCTTTCTGGTGCAGTTACCCTGTAAAAGAACCCCTCAATGTTTAGACCACATCACCCTACACAAGCTCCCATACCCTCCCTCCGACACCCTCCCCCAGATCCGCCCTTTCCTTGTTTGGCTTCCGACCAATTTTGTCCGAGGAATTCTGAGTACTCCTACCGTTTATAGCCCCATTTCAATGGCCAACTTCAGCGACATTTAAATGCAGTGAAAAGGGGATGCCTGCGTTATAGTGGGTCAGATCGACTCTAAGCTGGGGTCAAAGATTGACCTCAGGGTTATACTAGATGGAGCGCGTGTAATTACCGTTTGGTGCATTTCTTTACAACGTGACGGTGGCCTGTCAACAAGCATTGACACAATGTTACTTCTCTCTTGTATTTCCGGTACCAGTATGTGCTTGGGCGCTCTGATTAGTCTACGCTCGTGTGATTTTATATCGCAAACAACCCTTCATTTTCATGGCCCACATTCACTGGCTTACAATAAGGCTACAGAATGTCCCAAAGGTGTCTATTAGGTGCTTAATTATAAACTGTCACAGGAATGTTCTGTTGGCTTTGAGCCTTGGAGGCGACAGTTCCATTCAGAATCAAGTCTAGTTGTACACCTGTACAATGAACAGTCTTGGAAGTGTTTGTGGAAATCCTTGTACAGACTGTATCAGGTTTCAGCATATCAGTTTATGCTACTTGGCCTTCCAATGTTTAACCAGTACTAAATTTATATGATGGTTATAATTACGAACTATAGAAGTTGGTTTGTGAATGGGGGTTAGCAGGATGTTGGATGTGATTGTAGGGGTGGGGTATGTTCCTACACTCTCCCAATATTTTTATTTAAAAGGTTACCAGCACTTTGCTGTAGACCAGAACAAAAAAGGTTTCTGGTCTATTATTGGGTCAGTGTTAGTTTGACTAAAGATTCTGCTAACCCTGTTGTTGTGAGGTAATTCTACAGTCTGCCTAACTAATTGTGTTTAGACTTAGAGCAGTTTACATTTCTGTTGTGTATGAAAGTTACTAATTATTGTATGACCTGTGACTCTATTTGACCTGTGACTTTGCATGACCTCATGTATGACCTCATGTATTTACCGTGACCTCTTGTGCTGGCAGGTTCACCTGACTGTAACTCGCGGGAGGTGAGCAGTATAGACGCAGGCGAAGATGAAGTATTTATGGTAAGTGGGGCGGGTAAGATGTATTTATGGTAAGTAGGGTGGATAAGATGTATTTATGGTAAGTAGGGCGGGTAAGAAGTATTTATGGTAAGTAGGGTGGGTAAGAAGTATTTATGGTAAGTAGGGCGGGTAAGAAGTATTTATGGTAAGTAGGGCGGGTAAGAAGTATTTATGGTAAGTAGGGCGAGTAAGAAGTATTTATGGTAAGTATGGCGGGTAAAAAGTATTTATGGTAAGTAGGGTGGGTAAGATGTATTTATGGTAAGTAGGGTGGGTAAGAAGTATTTATGGTAAGTAGGGCGGGTAAGAAGTATTTATGGTAAGTAGGGTGGGTAAGAAGTATTTATGGTAAGTAGGGCGGGTAAGAAGTATTTATGGTAAGTAGGGCGGGTAAGAAGTATTTATGGTAAGTAGGGCGGGTAAGAAGTATTTATGGTAAGTAGGGCGGTAAGAAGTATTTATGGTAAGTAGGGCGGGTAAGAAGTATTTATGAGTAGGGCAGAGTATTTATGGTAAGTAGGCGGTAAGAAGTATTTATGGTAAGTAGGGCGGGTAAGAAGTATTTATGGTAAGTAGGGCGAGTAAGAAGTATTTATGGTAAGTAGGGCGAGTAAGAAGTATTTATGGTAAGTAGGGCGAGTAAGAAGTATTTATGGTAAGTAGGGCGAGTAAGAAGTATTTATGGTAAGTAGGGCAGGTAAGGCAATTTGCTACACAGGACAGGTACCAACTTTGTGACCATCACAACATCGGTTGCTTCTTGCATATTCACATTAGAGGCTATGGGCCTAAACAGTATGCACCAGAAGTCCAGAACCTAAGCTGACAGTGAAAATCACAGCATACAGAGTGAAAACCGTAGTGAGAATGAAGGCTATCAAGTCAGTTAACTCAAGGCCACTGCTGATAGAGTGAGAACCAGATAAAGTTGTGCAAATGGAAGGTATCGTTGTGAGAACTGTTGCCAGCCATGAGAAAACATTGAAGTTGTTTATCTCAAAAGCAGACGTTAAACATTTTCGACATTCAAACTCCGTGAATACACAGAACGAATATACAAACTATTGGTGCTGCGTTTGACTAGTCCCAGGGATTGGACGTTGCGCCGTGTAATAACTTACCGTTTACGCATTCGTTTCAGACTATGAACCTTCCATTGCGGAGGAAAGATAGCTCATCGCAGTCGGCGAGCACGGTGTCGACGACGACAAGTAGCCCGTCTCCGCAGTCTCCCGCGCTGCCGCCGTTCTGCAGCAACCAGCTGAACAACAACAGCAGCGGACATGGCAGCCACCACTACCTCCATCGCGTTCACTACGTCACGCGGCCGCACGCCGCGGGGAAACCGCTCGTCTCACCGCAACTCAGCAGCAACTCTCGCAGCAGCACCAACAACGTGACGACGATCACCGAGGATGTGTGGGTGAAGGCGAAGGCCGGCGATCTGCAGATGAACCCGACGTCATCGTCGTCGACGACGGACGAGAACCTCACGTTGGATTACTCGTACGTGCAGTTCGCGAAAGAGAAGCCGAGTGAACACGACTATAGCACGCTCGACACGAACGCTGGCAAGGCGCCGTCGTCACAGACGTTCTGCTCGTCGCATCAGCGCCGCGACTCGATCAACAGTTTAAAAAAGCACAACCTTGAGGTGTTGTCGTCGCAGCCGCCGCTGCCGACGAAGAAGAAACGGAAGGACCGGCAACCGAAGGACCGGCGATTACTTCTGGACCGCCGGCAGCGATCGCGTTGTATGTACTGTCGCGAGATGTTCGTGCACGATGACAACCCACGGGGGGCGTGCGAGGATGCGCCGGATCGCGCCACGCGGTGCATCGAGAAGGTGTCGTGCGTGTGGTGCGCGGAGACGATGCTGTACCACTGTATGGCAGACGTTGACGGCGAGTACGGCCATCCGTGTATCTGTGATAGTTCGGACGATAGCAACTGCAAAAAGTGGACGGCGCTGACGATCCTGTCGTTCTTCGTGCCGTGCTTGTGGTGCTACTGGCCACTAACGACATGCCATCGCTGCGGTGTCGTCTGTGGCTGCTGCGGCGGTCGACACAAGGCCACGTGATGACGCGTGACGTGACGCTCACCGACGCGCTCGTGATGCGGTGGTGTTATTGCCACCGGGCGGTGCAATCCATATGGGTTGCGCTGCTGACACAAGGCCGCGTGATGACGCGTGACGTGACGCTCACCGACGCGCTCGTGATGTGGTGGTGTTATTGCCACCGGGTGGTGCAATCCATACGGGTTGCGCCGCCTAAAATCTATCCTGCAGTACTTTATATTATGATTCAGAGAGACTACGATTACTACTACAATTATTACTTAACAACTACTATTACTGTAACTACTACTATTATGATGACGATGATGATGATGACTGCGAATGATGAGTGTTTTTATATCAGAAAGTGTCGCTGTTAATAATATTGTAACCTGTCAACCTGCATCAATACTGCAAGAAGAAAACCTCAGAGGATTTTGTGTGTATGTGCATGCGTGGCCGTGTGTGTATGTGCATGCGTGGCCGTGTGTTGTGCGTATGCGAGTGTGTACGTGCGTGATGTGTGAGTGGAGATTGTCGTGTACACAGTGTAAATAGTCTCCCCCCATATATGCAGTACAGCCTCAGTACTCGCTGTCTGTCAGACCAGGCACGATGAGTACCGGAACACTAGGGAACAGACGAATACTGTCACCATACATCATGTGATGTCAGATAGTGTCATGCATTATGTAGTCTCGAAACGTGTCAGATGATGTCAGATTTACACTTTGGTTTCGCGTCAACGTCCAGATATCTATTTCTGCTTCTCGACTGCTCGTTTGGTTAGTTTTCTACACCCCCCTGCACAGTTCCGGTGTTCTGTGTAGTGCGCAGTTGTGGAGAAACTTTAAAAGATCACCAGCCATTTGTAGCCAGCTATATAATATATATCCCTTTTGTCAATAAACAAAGCCGAGACGATGTCAACACACGTTCTAAGTACCTGTTTGAAACTGAAATTTTCTGCTCTTATGTGAAATTACATTTGATGACACGTGACATATATATGACCTGGTATTGGCCGGGGTGACAGGAGGAAGGTGTCGTGTGACATCTTGGTAGATTTGCACAGTAGCGGCCATGTGTCCTGCCAGGGTCAACATGAGGTCTTTATCGGTGTCTTAAGATGCAAATTGATCTTGTGTTGAGTTTGTCAGGAGGACATGTCGCAGTACACAAAACGAAGCTTGTTTTCAATGCCTGACATGTGCTTGTGTGATGTAAGCGTCACATCCTGAAATACACACTAGTCCTATCATGTTTAAAGCTTGCAATACCCCACCTAAGGCAAGGGGGAGGTTATGAAATCGACATCACACAGTGATGGCAACAGGTTGAAGCTTGTATGAGGGGAAATTGCAACTGACATAATGTTCGTTGTGTAACAGCCATGTTTGCGTTGGTACAACTTAAACAGTGTTTTGCCGATGTTTGAATCGTCACACATCAGAGGTGTGTTGACTTTGCAAGTGTGTTTGCAGTGATGCGTCGCTTACTTTACACAAATGTGTCACTGGTCTGAGATAAACAGCAGATCGATGCACACCCCGTAAGTTAGAGTGAGTTATACTAACTAAGCTGGCAGTGACCAATGCCGTGACGGTGACGCTGACTCGTGTCACTGTCATGTCATGAAGTTGTTCGGTGACTAATGCCTTGTCGACTGTGTCGGACTGGATGTGGTGGGAATGACAGATGTCTGTCAATTATTGTTGGTTACTGCAGTATTTTACTAAGTTGGTTATGCCGCCTAGAGTTTGAACACACACACACGTATATATGTGTTCTCCTAAATGCTGCTTAGGCAGACTGCTCCATTGTGAGAGATAGGATATATGATCTTCGAAAATAGTCGTCTCAAAAGCACAAACATTATTACATTTTGGCAAAAATAATTATATAAATATATTTATGGTTATACTATTTACAATGACGGTCCAAATTCTAAAATAAAATGTAATATTCACACAGAGGTAATTTTTTAAATACACACTGGCCTTGGTTGGCTTAAAAACAGTGGTCTGCCTAAGGTGGTGCTATATATGCTTCATTGGTTTACTTAAGCGGCATTCAGGAGTAATATATGTGTGTGTGTGTATATATATATATATATATATATCAACAGTTCCTGTCACATGCTACTTGCTGGAAAATCAAAGCTGTGATGTTAGACGATGACTCTGTCGATTTCTCTTCCAAACTAGGGATGGTCTCAAATTTGGCAAGTAAGAAAATTATGACCCCTTTAACTTTGGTTCCAACCCTCTCCACCAGCATTTTGTGGAATGTCACTTGAAAATTGAGCAAATTTGCTATTTTCCTCAATATGTGCTAACAAATTTGATAATTCCATATGCATAATATTTAACGTATTTTAGACTTCGAGAACTTATGCGATCACCTCTTACTTTGGAAGCGTGTTTATTCTTCAAGTTGAAATTCACCGTCATATTCTGACTGCAGTTCGGTGGCAATAGCTACCAGACTGCAGTTAAGGAATCACAGTGGCGACGGTCTGTTGAACTGAGTTCAGTTAAGTCACTACAAAATACCTAATAGAAGAACATAAAGTTGCTGAAAAATAACTTAATTTCTAGACTAAATTATCCAAAAAAATTAAGATAGCAGCACTGACTGTCATCAGAATACAAGTGTAATCTGTTAGTTTTGATTGGTAAAAGTAGCCTGGGTATTGATTACACAAACTGCCCGTCTATAAGGTACTGTCCGTGATCGTACTACAGTATTAAAATCGGTACGCACTCCTGATAACGACACCAACATAGTTGACCCTGCACGCACCGAAAGAGTAGTTATTTTTATTATGAATGTATTAATTCGCTAGTTAATTATTACACGAAACGATGTGACAGTGATGTGAGAAGTAAATGCTATGCAAACTTGTGCGTGAAGAGTGACTGTGGTTGACATGAGTCTGCTCTGGTGTCTCCTGTTCCACATGTTGACTGCTTATTTTGTTCAAAAAATCGTCACCAGGTGGTACCATGATCTGATCGGTTTGCTCATCTGCTCGTGGTTTCATTGTGGCTGGATTGCTGGGGTTTGAACTGTGACCTTTCTGTGATTATCGCCTGAAGAAACGTTGAAAGAAGTTTCTAGTTTCAACAAAAAAATTCTCACTTATCCCGTGCCGCCAAAAATATAGGCCGGCTGTTTGATTCGGTGCCACAATTCTCAGGGAAGCAGCATAGTGCTTTAATAGTGAAGTTAAAATAACGCGAGAAAATTAAAGGTAATTAACGATTATATCTGAAATTTGGTAGTTCAATTCCAGTGTCTCGTCACTGCGTTCGCTGCCCAATGCGGTGGTGCGAGATTGACGCTAAACAGCTACTGCTGCTGCCACCTAGTGCATGCTGGTGAATGTACATAGTTCTATGCTTTATTTTTAACACAAATTGTTGTCATGGCGATCAGTTGGGGCGATGAACATTGCAAAAATCTTGACTGTTGTTCGGTGCAAAATGTTTGCACCACTGCACGTCGTCAAGAGTCGGTGACCGTAAACTCTCGAGTTGCGCGCAGCAGTGATGGGAAAATATGTTTTTGTGAAAGATAATTTTCTATTTAAAGTAGTGGTGTTTGTAAATAGCAACGATGAGGCATCCTGAAATGTAACAATGGCTTTATACAAACTAGACACAATAACAACTTTTAGGTCCTGTTCCGATGTCGCATTTTAGTTTTGTTACTGCGTCGATGCATCAGTTTGACCTGTCGAGAGACGTGGTGATGCGCAGCAGACGAACAAATACGATTGGTCGATCAAGTTTCTTTTTCATATTTTCTTAATGTTTGCAAGGAATGTGAAAATAGCGAAGACTTTTGTACTACATGTTCTACGACCGACTTGTTTTCTGGCATTGGTAAACCCGGAGCAGACCTGGGTGTGTTCTCAAGACAATTGATGTGTAGGTGTCCAACCAGTGGTTTTTAGTCCATCCCTTCATAACATATGAACCTGCTGAGACTAGTTGACGTGAAGAGTTTACTGAAATTTATCTATTATTATTATGCGAGAAATTTATAGACTTGCTGCATATTAGACTATTAGTACGGGTAGTTGTAAAACAAAACAATTTTGCTATTGTTGTTGTGGCAGCCATTTCAGAAACAACAATAGCATTTGATAAGGTCAACCATTCCACAGCCGTTCGTTTAAACAAGTTGGTTAAAAGAACCAAAATGATACGCCTCGACTGAACTCAAATAGCAAAAACTAATTTGTGAACTTTCTTCATAAGATATTTTTTATGAAAGGCTCAATCAAAGCTTCCTTTTTATGTATATTGGAAATGAGCATGTTATTTGTCAGGTGTCGAAGTAATATTGAAAGTCCAGACCAACTGTATCGGCAGAAATGGACAAAAGTGGTCAAAATTATGCATGTTTGACCACTTGGTTCTCGGGGTATTTTGAGCATAGCACTGATTGTTTTAGTGTTGATGCAGTATTTGAGTTGTGTGCATGGTCTGTAGTTTTATTCACTGTAAATACTACCAAATGTATATATTTTACAAAGATCATGCACATTACTGGCTAATTCTAAAATAATGTATTATTTATTAAGTCGACAGTGTCTGCTACTAACATTGTCCACTATAGACAGGTTAGTTGTATTCTTAAATTTTAAAGAGATTTTCTCAAGTGTACTGTGGACAAATTAGTAAAGACATGCTCCCTGGTTGGACACCTGAATAATGAATGCTCCCGGTCTCGACTCTGGACGGTGGAACATGACTGTTACGTAGCACGCTTAGTGATGTGGCGATCAACTGTGCCGTTGTTTGATACCGCAAAAAGTGGTGCCGTCATCTGTCATTGTCAAAAGGTCACCTTTATTCAATCTGTTTTGAGTTCAGTAAGACTGATCGATCTGGATTGATATGGATGAGATTATGATTAAAGACAGTTTAATTATCAAATATACTTTGCATTGTGTGTTATTTTGTTCTACATTTTAATGTTGGTTTCTATTGTTTCATACCAACACGATGTCTTCATACCAACACAATGTCTTCATACCAACACGATGTCTTCATACCAACTCAATGTCTTCATACCAACACAATGTCTTCATACCAACACAATGTCTTCATACCAACTCAATGTCTTCATACCAACACAATATCTTCGTACCAACTCAATGTCTTCGTACCAACACAATGTCTTCATACCAACACAATGTCTTCATACCAACTCAATGTCTTCATACCAACACAATATCTTCCGTACCAACTCAATGTCTTCATACCAACACAATGTCTTCATACCAACTCAATGTCTTCATACCAACACAATGTCTTCATACCAACTCAATGTCTTCATACCAACACAATATCTTCGTACCAACTCAATGTCTTCGTACCAACACAATGTCTTCATACCAACACAATGTCTTCATACCAACACAATGTCTTCATACCAACACAATGTCTTCATACCAACACAATGTCTTCGTACCAACACAATGTCTTCATACCAACACAATGTCTTCATACCAACTCAATGTCTTCATACCAACACAATATCTTGTACCAACTCAATGTCTTCCCAACTCAAACCCAAAACAATGTCTTCATACCAACTCAATGTCTTCATACCAACACAATGTCTTCATACCAACTCAATGTCTTCATACCAACACAATATCTTTGTACCAACTCAATGTCTTCGTACCAACACAATGTCTTCATACCAACACAATGTCTTCATACCAACACAATGTCTTCATACCAACTCAATGTCTTCATACCAACACAATATCTTCATACCAACTCAATGTCTTCATACCAACACAATGTCTTCATACCAACACAATGTCTTCATACCAACTCAATGTCTTCATACCAACACAATATCTTCGTACCAACTCAATGTCTTCATACCAACACAATGTCTTCATACCAACTCAATGTCTTCATACCAACACAATGTCTTCATACCAACTCAATGTCTTCATACCAACACAATATCTTCGTACCAACTCAATGTCTTCGTACCAACACAATGTCTTCATACCAACACAATGTCTTCGTACCAACTCAATGTCTTCATACCAACTCAATGTCTTCATACCAGCACAATGTCTTCATACCAACACAATGTCTTCATACCAACTGAATGTCTTCATACCAGCTCAGTGTATTCATACTAACACAATGTCTTTATACCAACACAATGTCTTCATACCAACACAGTGTCTTCATACTAACACAATGTCTTCATACCAACACAATGTCTTTATACCAACTCAATGTCTTTCATACCAACACAATGTCTTTATACCAACACAATGTCTTCATACCAACACAATGTCTTCATACCAACACAGTGTCTTCATACCAACACAATGTCTTTATACCAACTCAATGTCTTCATACCAACACAATGTCTTCATACCAACACAATGTCTTCATACCAACACAGTGTCTTCATACCAACACAATGTCTTCATACCAACACAATGTCTTCATATCAACACAATGTCTTCATACCAACACCGTGTCTTCATACTAACACAATGTCTTCATACCAACACAATGTCTTTATACCAACTCAATGTCTTCATACCAACACAATGTCTTCATGCCAACACAATGTCTTCATACCAACACAGTGTCTTCATACCAACACAATGTCTTCATACCAACACAATGTCTTCATATCAACACAATATCTTCATACCAACACGTGTCTTCATACTAACACAATGTCTTCATACCAACACAATGTCTTTATACCAACTCAATGTCTTCATACCAACACAATGTCTTCATACCAACACAATGTCTTCATACCAACACAGTGTCTTCATACCAACACAATGTCTTATACCAACACAATGTCTTTATACCAACACAATGTCTTCATACCAACACAGTGTCTTTGCTGACCAACACAATGTCTTCATACCAACACAATGTCTTTATACCAACACAATGTCTTCATATCAACACAATGTCTTCATACCAACACCGTGTCTTCATACTAACACAATGTCTTCATACCAACACAATGTCTTCATACCAACACAATGTCTTCATACCAACACAATGTCTTCATACCAACACAATGTCTTCATACCAACACAGTGTCTTCATACTAACACAATGTCTTCATACCAACACAATGTCTTCATACCAACACAATGTCTTTATACCAAGACAATGTCTTCATACCAGCACAATGTCTTCATACCAACACAATGTCTTTATACCAAGACAATTCATATTGAACATTGCACTAGACGGTTTTACTGGACTTTTAGAGACGTTAACTTATTTATTTTATTTCAATTATTTTGTTATATATATATACAGTATATATATGTATATTTATATAAGCACATTGATTGACTGTAAGTTAGATATTACGGATAACAAGAACTGTTACTGCTAATGGAGAATGAATTATGATAAGTGTTATCAACCCTCGGTTATGCACCTACTAAAAGACCAGCAGGCCAACTCAACTACATTTGAATAACATTAACCTATTTCTATTTAAAATGGATAGCCTAGATGATTTGACAAATATCAAATGCTCCTTAGTACAGATTGATAACTTGAATCTAATGAGTTTCTGATGTTTTATGTCAAACAAAGTGCACTTTCATTTTTGCGAATTATTTTTAATACAAACACAACAGTTCAGGTTTAACAAAGATATTATACACAGGAGTTATACTGATGTAACCTGCTAGTATAACAATACATTGATGCAAAACCGTACAGTACAATGGTATACACCCTAACACACCCCTAACCTTGAGTCTTGCCCACCCGTAAGTCTCGTAAATAAACCCTTAGGACTTGCAAACAGACCCATTATGTCACTTCCTGGTTTGCAGCTCAGTCTACAAGAGCTAATCACATGTGGGATATATTTATCAGATGTCACAAGTGGTGCCACTGACCAATCAAACATCTGGTAGTGCTGCTCCGATGTGTTTTAAGCCAATGGTCTGCTTTTTGCAAGCAATTTCATATTACTGAATTTTTTAAACCATAACAAACGATCTTGTAAGTAAATGATGTCCAAAAAATGTTTGCCTTTAATATTGGTTCAACTCCCACCAATAAGTAGTATCGATTTTTACGATCAAAGTTGCTATCGGCGTGACGGCGTCAATATGCAGTAGTGTTCTTCACTCATCAGGTGGCAGCACTAGCAATGTATTTGTCCAGCAATTGTGATCAAATCCGTACCCCTAGATAACGTCATCCTTAGTGTTGGCACAGCAAACGTGTCCTGTGTGACCACATTGCAAAGGACGTCTCCAGAAGATGGTTTTGTTTTCATAAAAACATCCTCAGAGTTGCAACTTGCAAGGAAACTGTCAGAACTGCTACTTGTTCACGCTCACACTGGCATCCAACCAACCACAGCAGCAGTTCGACTGCTTGAATCAACACCTGCCATCAACTGTTCACCTCCATTCCTCGCGCCGACCCCCAACAACACTGTCATTTCCGAAAGGATGGTGTTAGTTTCAACTCAAACTTGTTGAGCAGACACAAGACTATCCAGCCAGCATCCAGCGTCAACGACAGTTCAATGATACACAGCACATCTGGTGGCATCGTACTGCATCAGGTGTAACTGGAGAGAACGTTGAAGAAGTGGAACACTTCGTCTTCGTCAAACACGCCCACCTCGGTGGTGCATATACTGCACCGCACGGCGTAGTACGCTGCGTCCGACGTCCCCTGCTCAGTGGCGGCCTCTGCCTGCTTCCGAGACCGGCGCCGGCTTTTGTCGGCCTGTTTCGGGTAGCGCAATATCTCGCTGCGATCGACGTTACAGTTCATCACAAACATGGCACGGTACTGATTCTTGTAGAGCGAGTGTCTGCAACAAGAGGGGACAGACCGCAACGCTATAACACCATCACATGAATATTGTAGTTTAATATGGAAGAGTCACAAAACGCTTGCTATTCAACTTAGCTAGGCATGTACTGCATCTGTAATATTGCTGGTGTAGGTGTGTGTGATGTAGTGCATGCCAAAACGGTTCCCGTCTTCATCTTTTGGGTGACAGTATACGCACACAGATTTTTCGAAATGCTTTCACTTGCATAAAACATCCCCAAGGAATCAACAGACCTCAGAACAGTTGCACAAAAATGTGTAACATTACGAACAATCACATTACGTCCAGTACAAACCATGAATCTCGTAAGAACCCCCAAGCACGTTCTGTGTAGGAAGGAACCACAAAGCAATGCCGTCTTCACCATAGTTTTAACAGCCTGTATGAATGTACACAGAAATACACAATATAAATTGTGCGTTATGTGGTTTCACCTGGCAAGAAATAAGGTTTAATAGGAACATTAGTGTAGAATAATGTGTAATGCAATTGGATTATAAAAAGTGCATGCTGTAATATTCGCATTTTTTGCAGTAATTGAATTATTCACTGTACAAACGTATGGCTAATTGGTACACACGAACTAGATCACTTGGTTGATTTTCTTGTTAAAAATAACTTGATAAAGCCATCTCAACATGGGTTTCTGAAAGCGAGGTGATGCTTAACAAATACGTTGTTTTATGGAAGATATCACAAAGTGGGTAGATCACCAGTAGATATAATATACTTAGATTTTAAAAAGCCTTTGACAAAGTGTCACATCAAAGATTACTATTTAAACTAAAGGCCCATGGCATAGGAAATAGTATGATTCACTGGATAGAAAAATGACTTATTGATAGAAGACAAAGACTAGTAGTTGATGGGGAGGTTTCAAACTGGAAATTGGTTTTGATTGAGTACAGTACCACAGGGATCATTGGGACCTATTTTATTCTTATTATACCTATTTTATATATATATATATATATATATATATATATATATATATATATATATATATATCAATGATTTGGACGATGATATAACAAGCAATGTGTTGAAATGTGCGGTTGATACAAGTGTTTAAAAAGTGATGCAGATAAACAGCATTTACAAGATGATCTTAATAAGTTGACCGAATGGTCTGAGAAGTGGCAAATGCTGTTTAATTTTGGGAAGTGTAAGTGCCTTCACACAGGACATGGGAATGAAGATGCACAATATACAATGGGTGGTACTGTACTAAATACTAAAGTAAAGGAAAAGGACTTAGGGTAACTATTAGTGCTGACATGAAGGTATCAGAGCAGTGTGGAATTGCAGCAGCAAAGGGAAACCAAATTCTTGGATTAATTGGGCGAAATCTAGTGTACAAGAAAAATAACTAATAATACCGCTGTATAAAACAATAGTTAGGCCTCATCTAGTATATTGTATACAAGCATGGAGGCCATATCGCAAGAAGGATATTGATACGCTAGAAAGAGTACAAAGAAGAGCAACCAAAATGATACCAAAACTCAGAAATATTAGTTATGAAATGCATCTAAAAGAATGTGGTTTAACAACACTAGAAACCAGGAGATTGAGAGGAGATCAGATAGAAAATGGTTAAAATATTTAATGGGTATAAAATATTGACAGAAATACTTTTTCTTTGGTAAGGAAAAGAGAAGGACTAGAGGACATGGAGTTACATTAGCAAAACAGTAGTGTAGACTAGATATTAGAAAATTCTCTATTTATCAAAGGACAGTAAATGAATGGAACAGATTATCAGCTGATTGTGTAGGCGCTAGTAGTGTATATATATATATATATATATATATATATATATATATATATATATATATATATATATATACATATACATATATATATATATATATATATATACATAATATATATATACATATATATAAATATACATATATATATATATATATATATATAATGTACACATACTATAGAGGGTGGGGTACACTTAGATAAATAGGTTGGACTCTCGATAAGCCAAAGGGCTTCCTAATCCACCTGCCACTTAGAGTTGATTCTCAAGGTGGCAATCTTGTTAAATCTTGTTAAACTATAGCTGCCATCTGGTGGATAAAACTGCATAATTCTGGACGCCAGATACTACACCAGGCGGCGACTCTGGCGGGTTTACAAGTAACAACTGTTGCTTTCAAGTAATTATTTCCTTCACAGCAATCTACACAGGACGTTGTTGGAGCACGCTCTAATGAGGTACTTCAAAGTGGATGCAGAGACACTTCAAAGCTTACGTAAGATTTATAAAAAGGCCAAGTAACGTGTTTGAAATATAAATAATTCAGTTTGCTGTTATTTTATAATATAAAACACACTGAACGAATTTATCCTTTATCCCTTTACACCCCAACCACCTGAAAGTGTTTGCACATCTTCATGAAACTTATGTAACTTGTGTAGTTGTGGGACTCATATTGCATTTCATAAAATACTGCAGGGTATCAAGAGTTAAGTATGTCGATATGCACAGTGTAAAGAGAAATACATCTGACAGTTGAGAATGCGGGCAGTAAAGGGTTAAGAGATGTACCTCTGATAGTCGAGACCCAGGATGGATAGGGTTAAGCTAGGCACATCTGACAGCTGAGATACGGGGTGTAAAGGGTTAAGAGAGGCACCTTTGACAGTCGAGACACAGCAGTGACATGCAGGCTGGACAGTTGAGGACGGCGTCACTGTGTGGGAGTGGACGTGTCGTGGTCACAGCGGTCAAGGGCTGGTACTTGCGGCGCTGCTGGTCAACCCAACGCTGGTTCTGGTCATCTATACTAGGGTCGTACAGGAGGTCGTCATTACTGAGTGACCCGCTCTCGCCTCCTGTGATGCCTGAAACACAGTTTGGGTGAGATCTGTGCTTCATCTTGCATTATACTATAATTTAGTGAGAAAAATAAAAGAATGTATATTGCACGAATTACAAATTATTATTAATTTTTTATCATACGTGATACAACATATGACACTTTGTGACATTTTTTGATGTTATTTGATAAATGATATGCTTTTCCAAAATTACCGGTCTTGTGGTGTCTGATCAACAGAATAATATACATATTGCAGGAACACAACTGTGTAGCTGTTGACTGTGAAGTGAGATGTGAGTGAATGTTATAACTTACATGGCTGATCATAATGTCAACATGGTCTAATAATAAAAACGAAACGAGAAGATTCAGGATTCAAAGATTCAAAAGACTTTATTGTCCATTTAAAACATCACATTAAAAACATCACTTTAAAAACAGAAATTGTTCTTCAGTTAAACAGTAAAATGACAGTAATAAGATTGGTGAGCCATAATATATACAGTTAATAAGACACATTAAAATGGTAGTAATACTAATCAGCACTAAAATTGGTAAAGTAAATAAATTAAGTATAATAAAAATAAATAAGCAAGTAATTCTTTGATAAGATTAGATAAATCAGTACATGGAAATAAGTGTATGGAATAAAAGAAGTATACAGTACATTAAAATTTAGCATTCAAAATTAAAATGGCAGAGGGTATAAATGATTTCTTGAATAGGTTCTTTTTAGCTCGTGGAACTTTTAGAAAGACGATTTGAAACTACTTTGAGTTACCTGTGCTAGGAAGACCACAAGAGTTGTCCTCCTGTGTCACAGTGTCATCTTCTTCTCCTGTAAACAAAGTCTCTCACTGCGTAATCATCTACGGGCAGGAAAACAGTATTTAATGATACTAATGAATGGCTGTAAAAAATGTCTAATATAAGTAGACAGCTTGCATTTCATGTACCAAATTTTCAGAGAATAATCTTGACTACTTGAACGAAAAATCACCTGCATTTATGAAAATGCACTCATTATAATGTGTCTTACAGTTACTGGTTAAAAGTGGTATACATTTACACGTCTTTTGCAAATCGTCCATCAATCAATTTAATCACATTGTAAAACTAAATTGCAGCAGCTTTATAATTGGTTTATGTCTTGTGCCTAATTTCTTTGAAACAATTGTCATTGAGAGGCAAAAAATTTGTTTGAATGTTGTTTGTTTGAATTTTTGCAGGAAAAGAATTACAAACTTAACAATAGATTATATGAAAATGAACAATTACCCACCCTAGACTTGTGTCTATGATGTACAACAAATCAGTATGCGCTTTGTTAAGACTAGATTTTCAGAATAAGAAATCCATATAAAAAAGTCAAGTTCTTATATAGCGCAGTATCCAGTCCTCAGGACCGTTCAAAGCGCTTTACACTTTACTTCCCTGACAGACCTGTTCACTCAAGACACCATCTCGGCTTCTCTGGGAAGTATCCAGCCATTTGCTACAATTAATGCGAGAAGGCTGCTGTGCACATATCCACCACTCTCTATAGCCAGGTACTCATTTATACAGCTGAGTGAACTGGAGCAAGGTAAAGTGAAAAAAATTACCCAAGGTTTTAACACCGCAGCAAAAGATTCGAACTCGGGTTACCATAGTCGAGAGTCCAAAGCTCTACCCCTGGGCCATTGCGCTCTACAATATACACACTTAAAAGATCATAAGATGACTTAAAGAAATGAATGCTCACTCAGACAGTGTTTCTCCTCGATCTCTCTCACTGTCTGGTCAAGCTCGGCCGCCATTTCTTTCTCAAAGTCATCTTCTTCGGAACTGCAGGAAAAAAGACACATTATAGATTAAGTAATGGTGCACCGTGGCATGGTGGTTAGAACACAGTCTCATTCCAGATTTGTTACTGTATGCAGTTTTCTTTGCTTGCAGTTTTCATTGCTTGCAGTTTTCATTGCTTGTGAATTGGAAATGATCAGAGTTCAAATCTTCATTCCGCCATCTTGAAGATTGGACAATTTTGTTTAACTTATGTTGCCTCAGTTCATCCTGCTGTGAATAAATACCTTGCAGCGATAGGCTACTGTGACAGATATTCATGATCAAATAGTCATTGTGCAGGACTGTCAGTTAATGGCAATGCTTCTCAGAGAAACTGAAATTGTGTTTGACTATTAGGACATGGTCTGCCAGAGTGTAACATGCTTCAACCACTCGCAGGAACCCACTGGACCTGAGACTTACAATTACAGTGAGTCAAGTCATTGAGTCTGTCACATATATAGTAAATGAATATAATAATAATCAACCAGCGTTATAAATGCATATACTTATATAGTTGCCCAGTGATCAAATGAAAATGTGGACAGTTGCCCAGTGGCAAACAATTTCCATAAATGTAACAAAATCATGAAATGTGATAAATAAATTTGGGTTCGGGTTAAGGTGAGGTTTAGGGCTAGGATTACATTGATGTAATTTTATTTGTCATTGAGCAAGCATCCACTTTTTCATTTGACAACTGAGCAGTAGGCAAGTGTCCAGTGATCAGCTGTCCTGTGGTCATATGTCTGTTTGTGTCTGCATCTGAGGCACCACCTGTCAGAGATCCTATCTGAGGCTCCACCTGTCAGAGATCCTATCTGAGGCTCCACCTGTCAGAGATCCTATCTGAGGCAACACCTGTCAGAGATCCTATCTGAGGCTCCACCTGTCAGAGATCCTATCTGAGGCACCACCTGTCAGAGATCCTATCCGAGACAACACCTGTCAGAGATCCTATCCGAGGCACCACCTGTCAGAGATCCTATCTGAGGCACCACCTGTCAGAGATCCTATCTGAGGCACCACCTGTCAGAGATCCTATCTGAGGCACCACCTGTCAGAGATCCTATCTGAGGCACCACCTGTCAGAGATCCTATCTGAGGCAACCCCCTGTCAGAGATCCTATCTGAGGCACCACCTGTCAGAGATCCTATCTGAGGCACCACCTGTCAGAGATCCTATCTGAGGCACACCTGTCAGAGATCCTATCTGAGGCACCACCTGTCAGAGATCCTATCTGAGGCACCACCTGTCAGAGATCCTATCTGAGGCACACCTGTCAGAGATCCTATCAGGCACCTACTGTCAGAGATCCTATCTGAGACACCACCTGTCAGAGATCCTATCTGAGGCACCACCTGTGACTGTCAGAGATCCTATCTGAGGCTCCACCTGTCAGAGATCCTATCTGAGCACCACCTGTCAGAGATCCTATCTGAGGCACCACCTGTCAGAGATCCTATCTGAGGCACCACCTGTCAGAGATCCTATCTGAGGCACCACCTGTCAGAGATCCTATCTGAGGCACCACCTGTCAGAGATCCTATCCGAGGCACCACCTGTCAGAGATCCTATCTAAGACACCACCTGTCAGAGATCCTATCTGAGACACCACCTGTCAGAGATCCTATCTGAGGCAACGCCTGTCAGAGATCCTATCTGAGGCACCACCTGTCAGAGATCCTATCTGAGGCACCACCTGTCAGAGATCCTATCCGAGGCACCACCTGTCAGAGATCCTATCCGAGGCACCACCTGTCAGAGATCCTATCCGAGGCACCACCTGTCAGAGATCCTATCCGAGGCACCACCTGTCAGAGATCCTATCGAGGCACCACCTGTCAGAGATCCTATCCGAGGCACCACCTGTCAGAGATCCTATCCAGAGGCACCACCTGTCAGAGATCCTATCTGAGGCACCACCTGTCAGAGATCCTATCGAGGCACCACCTGTCAGAGATCCTATCTGAGGCACCACCTGTCAGAGATCCTATCTGAGGCACCACCTGTCAGAGATCCTATCTGAGGCACCACCTGTCAGAGATCCTATCTGAGGCACCACCTGTCAGAGATCCTATCTGAGGCACCACCTGTCAGAGATCCTATCTGAGGCACCACCTGTCAGAGATCCTATCCGAGGCACCACCTGTCAGAGATCCTATCCGAGGCACCACCTGTCAGAGATCCTATCTGAGCACCACCTGTCAGAGATCCTATCTGAGCACCACCTGTCAGAGATCCTATCTGAGCACACCTGTCAGAGATCCTATCTGAGGCACCACCTGTCAGAGATCCTATCTGAGGCACCACCTGTCAGAGATCCTATCTGAGGCACCACCTGTCAGAGATCCTATCTGAGGCACCACCTGTCAGAGATCCTATCTGAGGCACCACCTGTCAGAGATCCTATCTGAGGCACCACCTGTCAGAGATCCTATCCTGAGGCACCACCTGTCAGAGATCCTATCCGAGGCACTACCTGTCAGAGATCCTATCCGAGGCACCACCTGTCAGAGATCCTATCTGAGGCACCACCTGTCAGAGATCCTATCCGAGCACCACCTGTCAGAGATCCTATCGAGGCACCACCTGTCAGAGATCCTATCCGAGACACCACCTGTCAGAGATCCTATCCTGAGGCACCACCTGTCAGAGATCCTATCCGAGCACACCTGTCAGAGATCCTATCCGAGGCACCACCTGTCAGAGATCCTATCTGAGGCACCACCTGTCAGAGATCCTATCCGAGGCACCACCTGTCAGAGATCCTATCTGAGGCACCACCTGTCAGAGATCCTATCTGAGGCACCACCTGTCAGAGATCCTATCCGAGGCACCACCTGTCAGAGATCCTATCGAGGCACCACCTGTCAGAGATCCTATCTGAGGCACCACCTGTCAGAGATCCTATCTGAGGCACCACCTGTCAGAGATCCTATCTGAGGCCCACCTGTCAGAGATCCTATCGAGGCACCACCTGTCAGAGATCCTATCGAGCACCACCTGTCAGAGATCCTATCTGAGGCACCACCTGTCAGAGATCCTATCTGAGCACCACCTGTCAGAGATCCTATCGAGGCACCACCTGTCAGAGATCCTATCTGAGGCACCACCTGTCAGAGATCCTATCTGAGGCACCACCTGTCAGAGATCCTATCGAGGCACCACCTGCAGAGATCCTATCGAGGCACCACCTGTCAGAGATCCTATCGAGGCACCACCTGTCAGAGATCCTATCCGAGGCACAACCTGTCAGAGATCCTATCTGAGTCACCACCTGTCAGAGATCCTATCCGAGGCACCACCTGTCAGAGATCCTATCCGAGGCACCACCTGTCAGAGATCCTATCTGAGGCACCACCTGTCAGAGATCCTATCCGAGGCACTACCTGTCAGAGATCCTATCTGAGGCACCACCTGTCAGAGATCCTATCTGAGGCACCACCTGTCAGAGATCCTATCTGAGGCACCACCTGTCAGAGATCCTATCTGAGGCACTACCTGTCAGAGATCCTATCCGAGACACCACCTGTCAGAGATCCTATCCGAGGCACCACCTGTCAGAGATCCTATCTGAGGCACCACCTGTCAGAGATCCTATCTGAGGCACCACCTGTCAGAGATCCTATCTGAGGCACCACCTGTCAGAGATCCTATCTGAGGCACCACCTGTCAGAGATCCTATCTGAGGCACCACCTGTCAGAGATCCTATCTGAGCACCACCTGTCAGAGATCCTATCTGAGGCACCACCTGTCAGAGATCCTATCTGAGGCACCACCTGTCAGAGATCCTATCTGAGGCACCACCTGTCAGAGATCCTATCTGAGCACCACCTGTCAGAGATCCTATCTGAGTCACCACCTGTCAGAGATCCTATCTGAGGCACTAACTGTCAGAGATCCTATCTGAGGCACTACCTGTCAGAGATCCTATCTGAGTCACTACCTGTCAGAGATCCTATCCGAGACACCACCTGTCAGAGATCCTATCTGAGGCACCACCTGTCAGAGATCCTATCTGAGGCACTACCTGTCAGAGATCCTATCCGAGACAACACCTGTCAGAGATCCTATCTGAGGCAACACCTGTCAGAGATCCTATCTGAGGCACCACCTGTCAGAGATCCTATCGAGGCACCACCTGTCAGAGATCCTATCCGAGACAACACCTGTCAGAGATCCTATCTGAGGCAACACCTGTCAGAGATCCTATCTGAGGCACCACCTGTCAGAGATCCTATCTGAGGCACCACCTGTCAGAGATCCTATCTGAGCACCACCTGTCAGAGATCCTATCTGAGACACCACCTGTCAGAGATCCTATCTGAAGCACCACCTGTCAGAGATCCTATCTGAGACACCACCCGTCAGAGACTCTATCTGAGGCACCACCTGTGACTGTCAGAGATCCTATCTGAGGCTCCACCTGTCAGAGATCCTATCTGAGGCACCACCTGTCAGAGATCCTATCTGAGGCACCACCTGTCAGAGATCCTATCTGAGGCACCACCTGTCAGAGATCCTATCTGAGACACCACCTGTCAGAGATCCTATCTGAGGCACCACCTGTCAGAGATCCTATCTGAGGCACCACCTGTCAGAGATCCTATCTGAGGCACCACCTGTCAGAGATCCTATCTGAGACACCACCTGTCAGAGATCCTATCTGAGGCACCACCTGTCAGAGATCCTATCTGAGGCACCACCTGTCAGAGATCCTATCTGAGGCACCACCTGTCAGAGATCCTATCTGAGGCACCACCTGTCAGAGATCCTATCTGAGACACCACCTGTCAGAGATCCTATCTGAGGCACCACCTGTCAGAGATCCTATCTGAGGCACCACCTGTCAGAGATCCTATCTGAGACACCACCTGTCAGAGATCCTATCTGAGGCACCACCTGTGACTGTCAGAGATCCTATCTGAGGCACCACCTGTGACTGTCAGAGATCCTATCTGAGGCTCCACCTGTCAGAGATCCTATCTGAGTCACCACCTGTCAGAGAGCCACCCGCAGCTTCAGGAACAATCTAGATCATTCCTGCATTGCAAACTTAACCTCCACTAGTTGGGCAATTTTGTTCATCTAACTATACAAACATGCATGTTTCAATTAACTATTTCAAGTTAAATAATCTTCAGCAAACATCCCGTATGATGAGTGCTCACAGTGAGCACTTGTCTCATTTCTAACCTGTACGTTAAGACAGCAACACAGAGCTGCTTATGATCTTAGGCCTGCTGACTGACAGGTATTTTTGAATGTGCAGACAATGCAATGTCACTTAACTTATTGAATCATAATCAGTGTAGTTAACCAAATCAATTAACCTTACTATTCCACTATTGCCTGGTACACATTAGACAGCTAATTACCAGCACAAACATAAAGGAATGTTTATTACACCTTTTATTGTTTAGATTTAACACAGAGACTACCGCGGGGGGAGGGGGGTTAGTGAGTAAGCTGCCAGTAATCCTATGGATATGTGTGAAAAGGACAGTTAGAAGAGGAACCAACTTTAAGGAACTATTTAATTGTAGCTTCCACACTTACTGTGGCTATGTAAACAACTTTAAACTCCAGGCTGAAACTTACCGAGGGCTTGATTCATGTGGTTGCATGTGTTTGGGGGGAGGGACTCAGACGGTTACTGACCAGAATATTGCTCACAAGGGAAACAAGAATCTATAGTATTGTTACTGCAAATGCACATTTACAATATAAGTAGATGCAAGACTGTCGTGTGAGCAATAGTTCACTCTCTCATTTACGCAGTGAGCAACTGTCCAGCAAACAACTGTCCAGTGAGCAATGATATAAAACTTAAAAAGAAATAAGTCACTTACTGTTACATTTTCGGTAATCTTCCAGTTACCTGGTCTAATTATTAGGGTCTTTTCAAAACGGTCTTACAATTTTTTTGATATGTATCACTACGTGTTCGGAATATTCTACATCATTTCCGGTATAAAGCAGTAAGATATTATTTTTTAATATTGTGTTTTAGATCAATTTAATACCGCCGAGTCGACATAAATAAGCCGATGTCACAGGGCGCGAGCAGTTGGCGCATGCTAGATGCATCAGAGCCGCAAAGGTGATGTCTTGCATGTATTTTGTGAAGTCAAAATAAAAACAATTAGCAATATTTTTTTTGGTTTAAGCCTAAAACAAATAAATCTGCATTATATAGAATACAAATTAATGATGTAGCCTTAGTCTTGGGGACATATTCACAAATCACAAGACATCGCCTTTGCGGTCGTAATGCGTCTGGGCCCTCTGGGGTGAGCTAAGTGCTCATGCCCTGTGACATTGGCTTGTTTACATCGACTCAACTGCATTAAATTGATCTAAAACACAATAAAAAATTATATCTGACTTGTTTGTATCGGAAATGACGTAGAATTACATTCTGAACACATACACATCAAAAAAGGTTCGCAAAACCGTTTTGGAAAAGCCCTAATAATTTAGGCCAGTTAACTGGAAGATTACCGAGGCTACACAACTTTTAATTTTCTCTTCTCTCTTTTTATACTGCACTACGCACATCATAAATATCACCCTGGTACTAGTAGTAGTCGAAACACTACATTATCGCCCACTTACATTGCACGCATAGGTACCATTTAAGAATGGAATCGTATTACCTTTCACAATCTTCCACATCGCTGTCCAACTCTACAATCGGGTAACCGTCGTCTTTTAAACAACTCATGTTAAAGCACTCTTGTTTACAACGAAAAGCACCTTTTATCTTGCAACGACTTCGACGATATTTTGGCCGATATTTTGCCTATAATTATGATTGCTGCTGCTATGCGAGAACCAGTGATACCGAGTATTTACGGAGCGCCAAAAACAGCGTTCATTCCCACGGTGATAATATCATGTCCGATGGGTTCATAATGTTTGTAGGAAGTTATGTTCGGCTACCATAATGATCCCGTAGCTTAGAACGTACAAACAATTTCACTCCACAGAAAACGGCTCTTTTAAAAGTACACAGAATAATGATTACATTAGCCAATAGCAAAGTTACCGTACTGACCATTTATGATAGATCAGCCGCAATAGACCACGACATTCCAATTAGACCACGACATTCCAATTACACGTTTATCAGTGTGATACGGCATATCTGGCACAGCATTGAGCAGGATTTCTTCATACCTGACTGATAGACAGCAAGCCATTAAGATATCAAGCTGTTTCTCATATATGCTGCCCACCATCACTTTTACGCAGATGACACACAAATCTACATTTATTTGGACCCACCATTATACTTGTTGCTGCCTAACCAGCTCAAGGATTATCTCCAAAATGTCTCCTGTTTGATGAAATATAGTAAATTACAGCTTAACGCAGAACAGACCGAGTTATTGGTATCCTGAAGCAGCGTTGAAAAGTTGATGTTTTTCCCCCCCGACACATATTATGAGTCAGAATATCACACCAGCCGCCTCAGCGTTAAATATCGGAAAACGTTTGATGAAAACTTCAATTTAAAAAAATATAATATAGACTATCGAAAACATGCCGCAGCTGTTTTTACGATATCCGCTTACCGTTGCTACAGCCATTGCAACATATCTAGTAAGCAGCATACTTGACTACTGCAATTCCCCCCTTTACAATACAACCCTGCACACAAGGATATAGCAAAACTACAACGTGTCCAACATTGTTTGGCAGGGTTAGTTACGCGTATTCCTCGTTTTTCTCGCTTCTGAAATCATTGCACTGGCTCCATGTTCACTATCGCAATTGTTTTCAAGACTTGAACAATAGCCTATCAAGCCCTTTCATCAACACAACCAGCATATCTGAATTCGATGCACACTCCAGCAAGACACTGTGACGCGACAGACCTCAGACACATCTCTGATTGTGCCATTTGACCGACTCGACTACCTTTGAATTAACGATATCGGGTTATGCATTCATGTCAGATAGATAATATGATATTGTTCGCCGCAAAAGATTTACACATAATCAGAGTTTATATGAGTAAAATGATGTTGACTTAGGAATATAATACGAATTTAATTTAATAAAACATAATGCAAAATGGATAAACTAACGCCCCATTCCCCTATGCCTAACTATGCTCCAACTATGCGTGAGATATACAAATGTGTGTGTGTGTGTGTGTGTGTGTGTGTGTGTGTGTGTGTGTGTGTGTGTGTGTGTGTGTGTGTGTGTGTGTGTGTGTGTGTGTGTGTGTGTGTGTGTGTGTGTGTGTGTGTGTGTGTGTGTGTGTGTGTGTGTGTGTGTGTGTGTGTGTGTGTGTGTGAAATGTTGTGTGTGTGGTGATGTAGTGATGTGTTGTGTGTGTTATATTAACATTGTGTCTAAAATGGATAAGACTTTATTTTACACCTCTAACTGCATTGCACACACTGACAACTGTCCTCATTCGAGGCATCCAATTCATACATCTGTTCAATCAAGCGGAACTATTTTGCAATATGAAGAAAAGGGAACGCACTTCTTAAAGGAACAGCCCGAATTAGACGACACAAACAACATTTAGACAACTTTATTATATCACAAATTTCATTACATTTTATTTGAATAAAATGTTATGAAATGTGTGATATATGAAGTAATCATAAAAACACGTTCCCAGACGGGGAATCGAACCCCGGCCGCGGCGGTGAGAGCGCCGAATCCTAACCACTAGACCACCTGGGATCACGCACATCTAGAAGTGTATATGGTGCAACTATAACTCATTATTATGCCAGTTATACGACATGGCCAGTAGTAGCTAATAGCAAGTAGCCACAGTATTTTGGGAAAGCTCACTGATTGACGGAGGGGGTCATAATGAGTTCTACTAGTTGATCGAGTTGTACCGTAGCAAGTTGGTTATTTATGAGGACTGTATTTCCAACCTTCTAAACATTATCTTCTGTGGCGCTTAGCATTATCAGTGTGTACGTGTGTGTGTGTGTGTGTGTGTGTGTGTGCGTGCGTGCGTGCGTGCGTGCGTGTGTGTGTGTGTGTGTGTGTGTGTGTGTGTGTGTGTGCGTGTATGTACATGTTTGTGTGTGTGTGCGTGTGTGCGTGTGTGCGTGTGTGCGTGTGTGTTGTGTGCGTGTGCGTGTGCGTGTGCGTATGCGTGTGCGTGCATGCGTATATAAATCATTTCCTGGTATATCGTAACTTTAGAGCGCAATGGCTGAGGGGTAGAGCTTCGGACTCTCGACTAAGAGAACCCGGTTTCGAATCCTGTGATGCGGTGTTAAAACCTTGTGCAAGTGTTTTCACGCTACATTGCTCCAGTTCACTCAGCTGTATAAATGAGTACCTGGCCATAGACAGTGGCGACTATGTGTACGAGCAGCCTTTCGCACATTCGCGTACAGGGAGAACAGATGCACAGATGATGCTGTTGCATTGGCCCTGCATTTTGTGATGCAGCACTTGGATTATCCGAACACATATGCACGCATCCTCTTCGTTGACTACAGTTCTGCCTTCAACACGGTCATCCCTCAGCAGCTGTACGACAAACTTCAGTTGCTGTCACTTGACCCATCAATGGACTGGCTTCTGGATTTTTTACCAGCGATCACAGGTTGTTAAGATGAAATATAATTTCCAGCACTATTATCATGAACACGGGGACTCCTCAGGGATGTGCCCTTTTCCCCCATTGCTATTTTTTTTACAAATGACTGTTTTCACCCCTTTCTGTACCATTGCAAAAGTTTGCAGATGACACTACATTAGTAGGGTGGTGTCGGACTCAGATGAGTCTGAATAGCCATGAAGTTACAGCCTTGTCGTGGTGTGACACTCAACCTCAACTGAATGCGCCCAAAAACCGAGAGATGATCGTAGATTTTAGGAAAAAAAAAAACCCACTTGCTCCCATTATTGTTAACGGCGACTTATCGAAAGGGTGGACTGTTTTAAATTTTGGTACATAATATAAAGTGACTTAGCTTGGGAAAACAACACAGAGCTGCCCAAAAAAGGCCCAACAAAGACTGTTCTTCCTGCGCCAACTAAAGAATTCGGGTGAGGAGAGAAATTCTTGTTAAATTCTATCGTTCTGCTATTGAGAGTTTTTTACATTTCAATTGTTTTGGTTCGGGGCATCAGCCAGCGCCAGGGGGGCAGGCTTGACAGAGTGGTGAAAACAGTTTCCCAAAATTGTCGGTAGTGAACTCACCTCTTAACAGCCATATATAAAGACAGATCAAAAAAGAGCCTGCAAAATTATCTCAGACCAAACTTACCCCGCCCATTATCTTTTCGATCTATTACCGTCAGGCAAAGCTATGGGCATCGACGAAAACAAATCGCTTTAGAAATAGTTTTTACCAGTGCCGGTAGTACCCTTATCAGGAATGAAATTTAAACTTAGATGTAAAGACCTGGAAACTTGGTTGTTTTTGCGCTCTGGCGGAATTGTAATTTTTCTGGCGCTGGTTGGTATGGCTGAGCGTACGCGTGGGGGGTGTGGGTGTCCCTATTCTCAGTAGGGATCGGTGGTGCTGAGCAACAATCTTCTCTTCTCCTGAAATTTTAGTTAACTTAATAATTGTATAATATATTTTTAAACAAAATTGGACGTTTAATTGTAAATATAATTTTAAATATATTTTAGTCCTCTTATAATGTATGTTTACTTTAAAATTTAAATTTTTAAAGTAAATTCATATATGTTATTTATATATTATATATTTTTTTTACACCACAATTAAGTAGATAATCTATTATTTTAATTTTGTATTTATTTATTTATTATATTAAAAAAACATTTTAAGAACAAATTATGTACAATGTATTTCTTATTTTAATTAATCTTATATTTATTTGCCATATTTCATTTTATTGTATAGGCACTATATGAGTCAAGCCAGACTACATTCCAATTCATCATATAATGTATGTTGAATATGGCAATAAAGCTTTATTATTATTATTATTAATTGTAGCATGTGGCTGGATGCTTCCCAGAGAAGTTGAGATGGTGTCTGATTGTACAGGTCTGCCAGAGAAGTAATGTGTAAAAGCGCTTTGAGCAGTCCTGAGAACATGGATATTGCGCTATAAATTTACCTTTACATTTAATTTGTTTTACTTGGTACACTGATGACGGCCAAATCGTCAATCATACACACCTGTCACGCTTGTCATATTTCCGCGATGTTTAGTGACGTCACAGTGCCGTGACGTCACGGTGCTGCAACGTCACATTCCCGCGAAGTTCAATGACGTCACACAAACAAATGCCTTGATCCAACAAATCTGTGACTGTGGCACCTCTATTGGCGACGAGGTGGCACGGGTGGGGGTAGAACAGGGAACGCAGATGTCCGCGGAGTGGGGGTGAAAAGGAAAAGAGACGACTTCATAAAGACAGGATTGAGCGAGTAGTGGCGAACTAGACGAGAAGCAGAGTGGCTGCACAAGAACAATGTGACACTATAAAGATAAAAGAAAACAGAAGTCAAAGATCGGTAGGGCCTAATAGCAGATGTCTTAGGACAGCATTACCTGTGGCAGCCGAAGCGCACACAATCACGTCGCCCGGTAAAACATTACGCAACATGTACCGGAGCGCCAGCGACCGATGTCGCTTCGATCGGCGCAGCAACTTGTCTCTTGTTTCGGCGGCATCTATTCACACATCGAAGAGCTGACCCAGGGAATATCATCGGGCAACCGGAACGTGTTTACAAACACGCCGAACGCTGATATAATCATGTGTATTATTATATATGAATACACAGCGCGATGTGTACATACTGAACTTTTCAGATACTTTATATACTCTGCAACTTAACGCATATACAGTATGTACAGTACGGGAAAGTTATAGAATGGCTCGTTGGCGGGAAAATTGGCGGATGTAGAGGTTTGAAATTGGTGGTGTATAACATTTGAAAAACAAGTGGAAATATTGATTGATAAGTATTATTCTTGTGTTAAGGTTATTCATAAAGTTGTACTGGACATATATTGAGTAGTAGTTTTGGTTAAAGTTTGTTAGTTAACAATATTTTTGAACAGATTAGTACAGTGGGTGATAATAGGGTAATCTAGGCTTCGACAAATTGTAAACAAGATTGAGCAAATCTCTTTATTTGATATAGTATATAAGAGATAAAGCAATAAGAGTAACAACTACATATGTAAGATAATACTGTGAATAGGTATCATTGTTATTAAAAATAAACAAGCGTTTTAGTAGGAAACCCTTGTATGTTTATATAGGTAGTGTCCAACGTTTCCGCTAGGGAACGGTACCAGTACAGACTAAACCTATTTTTTATGGTAGCATAGGTAGTAAGTTGTTTATAACATAGTGTGCTGCAGTTGCTGTACACAATAAACAAACAGTCTTTCTAAAGACTAAGTTGGATTAAACTAAGAGTTGATTTTGACAAATCGTAATATGGCAACTGGCAAGCGGCAAGTGAAGGCAAGGAGGCACTTGGTGTGTAACCACTGCCACAGCTTGGTGGATTTTGCCGTATCGGGGTGCGGAAAAACTTGGTCAGAGACAACGGAGGAAGGGTTTACGTTCCAATGTTTAGGGTGTTGGAAAGTGGACTGTCTGACAGCAGAGTTAGCTAGGCTAACGGATATTGTGAAGGGGATGGAGAGTGGAGGGAGGGTGATTGCAAGGATAACAAATGGAGAAAGAACAACAGGAAACATGACATGCAGGAAGGTGACAGGGGAGAAAGTGACAGTAGAGAAGGAGGGAGGGACAAGGGGACAGGAGATGAGAGAAGTAGATGTGACAAGAGGAAAGACGAAAGGAAGTGAGAGGTGATGTGATCAAACGGAAGTCAATAACAAGGACGATGACAGGAAGAAGAGACCGGAAAGAAAGGAACAACAGAGAAAGCGGCAGGGGGAAAAGTCAGCAACCAGGGAGATGCAAAACGGAGGAGCTACTCTGAAGCAGTGATCGAGGGGGCATTGAGAACAGAAAGGATATTTATGGGAGACTCCATTTTGCGAAAGACAGACAGGACATTAAGCAAAGGAGAAGACGTTGTTGTTTGTCTTCCGGGGGCTAGGATAGAGCATGTGACTGAACGGGTAGAGAACGTATTGGGGCATGGCCAAGGGGGTCTATATTAGTACATGTAGGGACGAACAATGCAGACAGGGATGGAACAACCAGGATAGTAAAGAGATACAGAGAGTTGGTAGAGACACTGAAGAAGACGAGAGTTGAACAGATCATACTCTCAGGAATCTTGCCAGTGATGAGGGGAAGGGGAACAACATTTAGAAACTGCAAGAGGATGGCAATTAACGCACTATTAGAGCAGATGTGTGAAGAAGAAGGAGTTGGATTTGTAGATTTGTGGGGATATTTTGTTGGAAAAGAAGACATGTTTATGAGAGATGGCCTCCATCTAAGCGGAAAGGGCGCAGCAGTGTTCTCCGAGAACCTTCTTCGATCGATGGACAATGGAACAGGTTGCAACTTTTTAAACTAGTTTCGCAGGGGGGATACACAGAGAAGCCAAATACTAGAGGCATAGATAAAGATAGCAAAAAGACATCAGCAAAGAACAGCCTGGAAAGCCCTAAATGTGTTTGTTTAAATGCAAAGGAGCATAGTAAACAAAAGAAATGAACAACATTATGGTAGAAGATATTGACCCTCACATAATAGGTATAACTGAATCTTGGGCCACACCCGATATATCAGATGCCGAATTATGAATGACAGGGTATGTAATGTTTAGGAAAGATAGATTAGGAAGAAGGGGAGGCGGAGTTATTTTATATATTAAAGAATCCATCCAAGCTTATGAAATAAAATTAGAAAAAGAAGCAGAATGTGAAGAAGCTGTCTGGTGTAACATAGTTACAGGAAACTCAACATTAACTGTTGGGTTAGTGTATCGGAGTCCAAACATAAGCATGGAAGAGAATGAAAAAATACATAACGCTATCAAAGAAGTGAGTAAACGGGACTGTATTATTATGGGGGATTTTAACCATGGGCATATACAGTGGACATCTCTACAGAGTACCGGAGAGAGGATCAAGAGTTTTAAAATTTAGTACAAGATAGTTTCCTTTCTCAACATGTGTTAGAACAACCAGGGGCGAGAACGTGTTAGACATAGTATGAGCTCACAGAAGGAATTTGTTGATAATGTCAAGATATGTGAGCCACTGGGGTGTGTATCCCAAACCCGATACATTTTATCATCAAAGTAAAGGGAGAACGGAATAGAAAAAAAAGGTACAGGAAATATTTTCACAAAGGAAGATATAAGGACATGAGGGAATATTTAGCAGAGATAGACTGGGAATAACACACTGAAGAATAAGACAGCAACAGAATGCTGGAATATTTTAACGAGTGAAATTGACTGCGTCGTTGACAAATTTGTCCCCTTGAAAAACGGGGAAAAGGTCAAAGAAGAAACACTTATCGAAGGAAGCCATTAGAAAAATCAAGTACAAGCAAATGATGTGGAAGACATATAGACATACCGGAAGTGAAGAAGACTATAGCATTTATAAAGAAGCACTTAATCAAGCTACAGCTGAAATTAGAAATTCAAAGAGAAGCTACGAACAAAAAATAGCTTTTAATATAAAACATGACAGCAAGAGTTTTATGCGTATGTTCGAAGTAAACAGAAAGTTCAGGATAAGGTCGGTCCTCTAGAAGGTAGTGATGGAAACATAATAACAGAGGGGTTCTTAATGGCAGAAAACCAAATGAGTACTTTAGTTCGGTGTTTACCAGGGAAGATATTAGTATATTACCAGTACTTGAGACTAAGTTCGAAGGGAGAGAGTTTGACTATTTAGGACAATAATTGTAACCCCAACAATGGTAGCTATGAAAATAAGAGATATGAAGGATAATAAATCACCTGGAGTGGATGGGATTCCTCCCAAAACCATTGGAAATTATAGAACAAATCAGCATACCGCTTGCAACAGTTTTCAATTTGTCATTAGAGGAGGGAATAGTTCCGTTAGAATGGAAAGAAGCAAACATTATACCATTATTTAAAAAAAAAGGGTTTGAGAAACAAGTCAAGAACTATAGACCAGTGAGTTTAACATCGGTGATTTCAAACTATTTGAAAGACTAATTAAAGATCACCTGGTTGAATTTCTTGTTAAAATAAATTGATAAACCCATCTCAACATGGGTTTTTAAAAGCGAGGTCATGCTTAACAAATATGTTATGTTTTTGGAAGATGTCACAAAGTGGGTAGATGAGGGATCACCAGTAGATATAATCTCTTAGATTTAAAAAAGCCTTTGACAAAGTGCCACACCAAAGACTACTACTTTAACTAAAGGCCCATGGCATAGAAAAGGAATGATCAAATGGATAGAAAAATGGCTTTATAGAAGACAAAGAGTAGTAGTTGATGGAGGTTTCAAACTGGGAAAACGGTTTTGAGTGGAGTACCCAGGGATCAGTACTGGGACCTATTTTATTCTTAATATATATCAATGATTTGGATGATGACATAACAAGCAAGGTGTTGAAGTTTGCGGACGACACAAAAATGTTTAGGGAAAAATTTAAAAATGATGCAGATAGACAGCATTTACAAGATGATCTTAATAAGTTGATAGAATGGTCTGAGAAGTGGCAAATGCTGTTTAATTTTGGAAAGTGTGTGCCTTCACACAGGACATGGGAATGAAGATGCACAATATACAATGGGTGGTACTGTACTAAATACTACCTTAAAGGAAAAGGACTTAGGGTTAACTATTAGTGCTGACATGAAGGTATCAGAGCAGTGTGGAATTGCAGCAGCAAAAGGGGAAAACCCAAAATTTTTGGATTAATTAGGCGAAATATAGTGTACAAAGAAAAAGAACTAATAATACCCTGTATAAAACAATAGTTAGGCCTCACTTAGAATATTGTATACAAGCAGAGGCCATATCGCAAGAAGGATATTGATATGCTAGAAAGAGTACAAGGAGAGCAACCCAAAAAGATACCAAAACTCAGGAAATTATTATGAAATGCGTCTAAAGAATGTGGTTTAACAACACTAGAAACCCGAAGATTGAGAGGAGATCAGATTGAGGTGTTTAAAATATTGAATGGATATGAAAAATATTTACAGAAATATTTTTTTCACAGTCAAGGAAGAGAGAAGGACTATAGAGGACATGGAGTTACATTAGCAAAGAAGCAGTGTAGACTAGATATTAGAAAATTTACATTTTCACAAAGAACAGTAAACGAATGGAACAGATTATCAGCTGATTGTGTAGGTGCTAGTAGTTTTAATATATTTAAAAATAAAATCGACATATACCTAAGACGGGCGGGGTATACTTAGGTAGATAGGTTGGACTCTCGATAAGCCAAATGGCTTCCTAGTTCACCTGTCATCAAGAGTTGAATCTCTAGGTGGCAATCTTGTTAAATCTTGTTAAATCTTGTTAAAATCTAAATAGACTGTGCTGAAAAAATGAAAAATCTAAATATATGAATGTACCTAGAAAAGAAACGCAAACTCTTACTCATAAAATCGATAAATAAATATTGAACAAGTGGATGAATTAAATTTTCTTGGATTAATTCTGAACACAAATCTTACACGAAAAAAACACGTAAATAAAATTGCAAATAAATGTTCCAAAACTATATGCGTTTTAAACAAACTAAAGCATATACTACCGCTAGACATAAAAACACTTCTGTACAATTCTACACAGGCGGTAGAGATATATTTAACTATTAAGAGAAAAAATCGTACTGAAGTAAACAAATACTATATATACGTATATTGAAAGGTGAAAGGGAAACAAAAGGCAATGTTTTGATCATATGGGGTTAACAGAGTTAATAAAAAGTAACAACTTCCAACAACAGTCATATTTTTAACGTCAGTTTACCAGGAAAAAATCTAGAACACATAGCCAAATAAAGTCTATAGACTACGCCATTTTTGAAACAAAATGACGTAGTTAAGTCTTCTTGGTCGGCGTGAACTGTGCATGCATGCATAATAATTATTATCTGTTACTTTCTTACCTAACCACGAAAACAACCGCCAACAGCCGCCAAGCTGCTCCTCACATTTCTTACATACATATACATACACTACATTACAACAAAATCACTTGTATTCCTCTAACGAAGAAAATTCACAAAAGAAACGCGCAAATCTCGACGGACGGCAACTCGACAACTTCGACTACCGTAAACTCGCTATTATAAGTTAGCTTTACACAAAATACCGCTAGATGGCGCGTTTGTGCACGCGAATATTTACAAACCTTACTGCATTCGCACGCGCGAATTAGTTTAATTAATTATAAATAATATAATAATAATTAGCAGCATCACTATGGTCTGCAGAAAATGTTAAATGGCAAACAAAGGCAATGCTTTGGTGATATGGGTCTAATAGAGTTGATAAAAAGTAACAATATAATAAAAATATATATAATTTTAATAGTTTATTTTATATAGCGCCAAATCCATAATTGTGTGTAACGCTTCACAACATTAGCAATAAGAAGAATGCTACCCACAGGTAATATTTTAAAATAAATATTAAAAATACATGTGTCTGCATAATTATCTAAAATTGCCTATTAGTCATAAAAGAGGTATGGAAATTACGTGTTGTTCAATGATGTCACATTATTTATTTTATCAATATTTCCATAAACATCCCGCGTGTACTGCGAACATGTAAGCTTATATTATGTAAGCGATGTTTTAGTAATAATAACTAAAACAATAACATATTAATATTATTAATTTTAAATGCACCAAAACCTTCTTTTTCTAGTGGTGGAAATATCATTCATAAGTAGAAAACATAGCATCAATAATATTTTCTTGTGTATGTATGTGCTGAATGAAAAATATTGTTACGTCGTATTTTACCATTTTAATTATATATTACCTGTACATTAATTTATCACTATTGTTGTTATGGAATTTGTATGGGTTCTTTTTAATACTGATAGGTCACTTTAATTAATTATATAGACACATGCATTTTCATTATTTCTTTTAAAATATTATCTGTGGGTAGTGTTCTTCTTATTGTATTTTTAATAGCAGCATATTGTGAAGCGCCACAACCAATTATGGATGTGGCACTATAAGAATAAAAATAACGTGCATGTTATAAAAATAACAATTGTGTAAAGCTAACTTATATAGCGATTTTACGGTACCGCAGAACGGCCGACGAAGTTGCTGTCGAGATCTACGCATTTGTTTGGCAAATTTTCTTTGTTAGAGGAATGCAAGTGATTTTTTTAATGACGTAATGTATGTAAGATAGATGAGGAGAAGTTTGGCGAGTGGTGGAGATCGTTTTCATGGTTGGGTCAATCCAACCCGATCGTCTGGCATCCGCACTGTGTCTGTGACTGTCCCAACGAATCAACTGGACTACTGTTTCAGTTCTGGTCGATTCAAAGGGTAACAAAAAGACAGCTTACTGATACTGTCTTTCACTGTAATGTTGCTACAAGCGTATGAGGAACAGTGTGGCATATTGCTGTCGCGATTTCGTTGTAAACCGACGTGAGGCACTTTTAGCGAACCGCTTGGCTCTCTTTTATGACAGCTTGTAAAGTTGCACCCCGTTTGGGTCGCGTGCGTGGGGGGACATCTTCACGGTCGGTAGAGAGTGATGTGGATATGTCTCGTATATGCGCTCGCCAGAATCAGAATTATACCCCTGATTCAGGATGAAATGAAAAACGCTCGTTCCAAGTTTCGGCTTCGAATTTATTCATTGTGAAGAGAGCTCGTCGTCATACACGACTAGGTAGACAGAGCATTGCGTTGGCAATACATTTTACAATATGACATTAAGGCTTTGAGATCCCTACTGTACTTCGGGACTCCTACAAAACCCCTACAATTTTACATGTTTAAAGTTCGCCGCACAATTTAGAATTCCATAATGAAAATATGAGCATCAGTCTCATATTAGTAAAATAATATATACGCCAAAATGGTAGACCGCACCCAGATAGCATGGAAACTTTAATCTAACGTTCATTTAACGTTAGCAGAAACGTTGGTTTAACGTTTACATGTGAACGTTTTTTTGGCGTTATTTTGCTCGTTTATTTAACGTAGATCTACGTTTACTTTCTAACCAAACAAAAACAACCGAAAACTAACGTTTCGGGAACGTTAGAAATTTAACGGTAACCAAAATCAAACGGTTCTAACCAAATGCAAACGTTAATGTAACGATTCCATGCTATCTGGGCTATCATCTTCGTACGCATTCGATCCCCCTTTCTCTGCCAACACCTCCCCGTTTCTAATCCCTAATCTATCCCAGATCACCCTGCTTCCTTCTCACTTCACATGCGTAGCACTGACCGCTTGTAACGACAATTCACGTATTGTCCTTTAAAGGGTTATCAGTTATCCCAGATCACTCTGCTTCCCTCACATCCGTAGCTAACTGCTCACGTGTAACCGAGACCGTTTACAAACGTCGGCCCTACATATCGTTCTCCAGGGTGGGTCAGACCACCCCTAACCCGCAGCTGAGCAATTAATCATATACAAGGTTGACCGGACTGGTACCGGCAGTCGCTATTCCTCTCCTTCGTAGAAACAAGCGGACGTTAGCCCTTTCCCTGTAATTATATAAATTGTCTGACTAACGTGTTTCTACATGTCTCATATCGTAGCCAATACACTCTGGTGATATACTTAAATATTACAACCCAAGCGGTGGTTCTTTAAAATCTGAACCAGCAGACGACTTTATGACCTAATAAGTTTCCAAAGTGAAGATAGAAACTGGGTTTTGATTGGTTGCATGGTCTAAGATGGGCCCGTTCATTATGTCGGTGATTTAGCTAGATTTACCCACTTTAACACCAGTTTCTGAGGAAACTATTAATGCGACAACATTGATTGTAGATGCAAATGGTTAGCTTGTGTAAACTCTTTTAGGTGCATAACATCAAACCGTTGCCTTTTCTGCCGTTTACCTATAGTATAATTACCACGAGTGGCTCCTGTGATAGCGACCTATCAGTCTTAACAGGACCCGCTGACCCCCATTTCATAGTTCTGTTTTTAAATTACTTATGAATGGTATACCATTCAGAATAACATTGACGAAGATGCTGAAGAGCTTCTTATAAGTACCGTTCAGAATACTATTGGACCATTCAGAATACCATTCAGTCAAGTACCACTCAGATACCCTTGGCCATAATATACCTTATTACCATTCAAATACCATTAACAAATACCATTCAATGATAAACCAATCAATATATACCTAGCTTTACAGAGATCATAATTATGCACATATAGATCAAACTGAAAACATAGTCAAAATAAATTAACAATGTTTTAATATGTTAAGTGTGCTGCTCTCGATCGTACATAATTATATATATATATATATATATATATATATATATATATATATATATATATGCACATCAAATCTGAAATATCATCAAATGTTATGAGCCTTGATAAATCTTCACATTTTTCTTGATTTATTTCACTTTGGACAGCTTTGTCCTTCGCGTTGAAGGTAACCTCAAAGTCTTTCTTCTGGTCTTCGCCCAGAAGTGGGTATACTTCTCGAACATATTCTGGGGAAAAAGATTTATCAATCACTAGCTCGAATGAAATGTCACTGTTTTTTAAACAATGTACAATTAATGCAGCTATGAAGTGGGTTTCCATGAAATTATATTATACATGTTATGATAATTATACAATACAAATACAGGGGTAGAACTACCCACTAGTCCACTAGTCCGTACACCAGTAAAGATAAGGGCGGACTAGTAAACCTTCCTAATAACTAGTCCGTTTGTCAGGTAAAGGTCAATGTGTCATCCACCCCACCCTACATCAATCAACCAAGCCTTTGTAATCACAGTGACCCTAACCCTAACCCATCAACAGGCTGGGGGATGTAACTAAATCCCCAGCTTCATTTATTGATAAATGATGACATTTTCTTAGGCATGGCCACCAGCTCTGAACTTGTATGGGCATTATTTGTAAGATTAATGGTTCTTTGATGTCTACAATTTTCTAGTATGATATTTGTATTTCCATTAATACAGTCTAGTACAGCAGTTTTCATAACAGCGTGATGTGAGGTAAATTTCGAAAATTTCCAGGAAAATAAATAATGGTAACCGGTCAATGAGCGCAATTGGCGTGTTTTTTCTTCTCTATTGCGCAGTTTGTTTTAATACAGATCACATCTTCACTTTTTAATTAATAATTGTTTTTATTTCTGTATTATTTATTTGTTATATTTATAAAAAGTGCATTGTTTTTACTGGGGTTGCAACATATACTGTTTTTTAGCTTTAAAACAAATTGTAACAACTTAAATTTGGATTCTTTTTATGTTTTATGTTTTATGTGCTTGGAATATATAGCAAAATATTAGCAGTTTTTGGATATATACCAAATACATATATTTTGTTATTTGATTAATCAGGCATTGACAGTAACTTTACCGAAAATTGTTATCAGCATGCAGTCAAATATAATTAAAATTATAAAAAAACATTCATAAGGCAAACAAGTATGCAATTTTTCAAGATATACATAAACGCTTTCATTAAAATGTTTTTGAAATAAACACCGTATTAATGCCAACGTCTTTGATCCAGTCTTTTTCTTCCTGAAATATCAATCATTTTGAACATAAAATGAAACATGTCATATTTAGAAATTATACTATGTAATGTCAATGTAATGCAAATATCATCATTGAACAATTATACAGTACGTTTCACAGTTTCTCACAGCACTGTAGCTTTAGAGATCAAGCCGTTTTGGTGGGCGCACACATTTACCAGCCTTCGTCCTGTACGAAGCGTCGTTGACACAGGCTGGTGGTTCTTCGACGTGGATTGGTTCAGTTTCCTTGCTAGGGTTGTCGGAATTAGCCAGTTAATAATTCACTTCGATTAACTGTGTGTTCTCCATCCGTATTCTCATCACGGTGATGTGTATCTGGACATGTGAATGTTTCTCCAGTCGTTCTGATGTGTCGTCTATTCCTACGATACTCAGCTCCATTTCTGCTGGTGAGTATGTATGATCTTGGTTCGCTAACCTTCTGTTTCACTACGACTGGTTCCCACTTTTTCGTCACATAATCATGTACTCTGACACTTTGACCTGGATGTGTGTCTTTTAAGTCACGTGCATGTTCATCATATTGTCGTCGCCATTGTTCTCTTCTGTGGAAACGTGCTTTCTCTTTCCCCGTGGTGGCAATGATGGGTTGGGGTATAGGGGGCTCTGGGTAGGGGTACTACCTTTGATGTCTGGCAGGCTGCACCTTTGGGTGGACAGGCATCATTGGTCTCCATCCATCCTCTAAATCTCTCACATGTGGCTCCAAGCGCCATGCCCCGGCAAACCGCTTGATTTCTCAAGGATGTGTCGCATCAATTGGGTTCAGTTCTTCCTTCTGTTGTGCATATTGGTTATATTGACACACATTACATTTCTTGACCATGTTGTCAATGTCTGCATTGGTTCCACACCAATACACTTTATCGCGTGCTCGCAGTCGACATTTTTCGATGCCTTGATGTCCAGTGTGCATCTTCATCAAAACCTCCTCTTGCATGTTCTTTGTAATGATGACACGGTTTCCTTTCAGAAGAACACAATTGAGCACAACGATCTCCTCTCTGCATTTCCAGAACAGCACTGTGTCTTCTGGACATTGATTTCTGTACTGTGGCCATCCATTTGTCACAGTACTGCAGTTAACACTTGGAGTGTTTCATCGCATTTTATCATGTCTCTGAATTTCTCGAGTCTCGATTCGGAAACACCAGTGATTTCGTGAATTGTCACGTTGATGTCGGGAATTTCACCACCATGAATAGGTAGACGTGACAGTCCATCTGCAATGGGTATGTCATTTCCTGGCACATATTTCACGGTGAAGTCGTATTTCTGTATACGAAGTAGCATTCTCATCAGTCTCGGAGAAGCACTAGTTAGGTGTTTTTCTGGTGATTGATTCCAGAGGTTTGTGATCTGTTTCGATCCTTAAGTGACGTCCGTATGCATAGTGGTGGAATCGCTCTAGACCGAACACGATACCCAGCATTTCATGCTCAATGTTGCAATAGTTGCTTTCAGTTTCGGTCAGACTCTTGCTCGCATAGGCAACTCGTCGTCCGTGTTGTAGAATTGTTGCTCCAACTCATCGTGTGCTCGCATCTGTCTGAATGGTTACTGGCTTGTTCGTGTCGAAGTAAGCCAGTGTTGATGCTGCAGTGATGGCTTTTTCACGTTGTCGAACACTTTGTGATGTTCAGGTCCCCACACAAAGATAATGTCTTTCTTTGTGAGATCACGGAGTGGCGCTGTAGTGGTCGCAATGTCTGGTGTGTACGGCTTAAGTAGTTCACCATACCAAGGAAACTCTGTAGTTCCTGGGCATTTGTCGGCGGTGTCATGTCAACAATTGCTGCGATCTTATCAGGATCAGATTCTAACCATTTTGACGAGAGGTTGTTTCCGAAGAATATAGATCCTGTGTGATTTCACAACGCATTTGTCAGGATAGAGGCATAGACCAACCTCTTGTGTAAGTTTCATAACGTTGTCCAGGTGTTCGTCATGCTCTGCTTCTGTTTTGCCAAACACAACGATGTCGTCAGCAATTGCTACAACACCAGGTAGACCTTCGAACGTTTGGTCGACTTTCTTCTGGAACACGTCCTGTGCCGAAACTAGCCCAAATGGAAAACACGACGGAAGCAGTGTGTATTCCTCCACGTGCGCTCGCGTCATTATGAATCACCCACCTCTGTCCGTGCGCGTGGTATTCACAATCTTTCTGACACCATGTTGTATTGTTGTAGTTCGTGTTCTTTCAATTTTCAAATGAAATTGTTGAGATAAGATAAATCAACGTGAATGCTGGTGGTGATCGAGAGTGTCATCGTTCGCAGTATTCCATTTCGATAATGCATTGCGTAACTGGGAGACAGATTTCTTTGGACGATTGACAACTTTTTCATATCCTTAAGAGCAATATTTAAAATATAATTACAATGTTTTGTAATGTGTTGTAATGTGTGCGTGCGTGCGTGCGTGCGTGTGTGTGTGTGTGTGTGTGTGTGTGTGTGTGCGTGTGTGTGTGTGTGTGTGTGCGTGCGTGCGTGCGAATGATACTGTGCGCGCGCGTGCACGTTCATTTAACGTCGGTTACATTTCTGCGTGCGAATGATACTGTGTGTGCGCGCGCGCGCGCGCGCGTGCACCTTCATTTAACGTCGGTTACATTTCTGTGTCCGATTGTGTGCGCAGTACGATGTATCACTTAGGAGTTACACTAGCGCTGTGTCTGACCGGACTATTGGCTACGTCGCTTGCCCAGGAGACGGACTACAAGGAACAAACTATCGCCGTCTTGGAAGGAGACCAACGGAACGTCAGTGACATCCTGAAACAATCCTTGAGTCGGCATAGAAGAGGGGTATACTCCAGTGAGCATTTTAAATTTGTTATTATGACTTATGTCATGATGCATGAATCCATGCATCGTTTCGATAGACCTACAGTTTAAGCTGCCCAATACATTCATTTTCCCATCATCAATCCCGTTGTTTTAAGACCAGACGTGTAATGTGTTAATAGTTTAACTAGTATGCACAGTCAGTTCAATTTAAAAACGAGTACTGTCGTTTTTAACTTTCAAAAAAGAATCGTCGTTACACCGGGTGTAACTGGTGAAAAAATCAGCAGCTGTCGACGTCCTGCGCTTTTTGGGTCACGTGTGTTATGAGAGGTTGACCTGCCACGACACAATAACAAATGGCACGTACTTTTGCGCATCATGAGGAAGATTCTAAAGGCAAAGTGCTTCTTCTATGAAGGTATGTATTAAATGCGTTATCTCAGTTAGCAACAAAAGTAGGTACCGTACTAAACGACGAGACGTCCAACATTGACTTGACTCTTGAGCGAGAATTGATTCCACAGGGGGGGGGGTCCCCAGCTCCTAATTAATATTTAGACTTTTTAGTTCTGGTTTGACTTTGTTTGTTAATAAGCTATATTGGGTTGCAAAAGTACATATCTAGATAGAGTAGATGACGTGAAGGACGAAATGATAAATATCATTGGCTTGCCTTTGGGGACTTTGGCAGTATGCTCTTGTTGTATGTTGATCATGCAAGAATCGTGTTATTTATAGGGGAGCATCCGTTATATCGTGCAACAGAATGTCAAACGGAAAATTATATTGGTTTTCACAATCATTATTATTAAAACAGTGCTTTGTTACTCACACTTTAGTACTATTACTGAAAATGTTTGATTTCCATTATATTTTATGCAAAATAATTTAGATTTTGACAACCATGGTCATCATGATGATGGTGATGAATTTATTCAATATAGAAAATGTAACCATGAACATAAAATGTTAAATACACCAAATCATGCAAATATTACACATAACATTTTTGGACTTGTTTCCATTGTGGTCAGTGATGCTTGGCTGTAGTCTATGTAATACCTGATGTGTTTAAACTCACATGTGCCAGCTGTTCTTATATATTTACCAACATTTTCAGCACAGCAATATATGAATGCATAATGTATATCTGAACTTATGATATTGATACAGGCCACATTGCAATGCAAGAGTGAGACTAATGCAATCACCTGGGACAGGCTGATGCAGGGAGGATACGTAATCTGCGGGAGACCCACATCTGATCAATCCAGGTAATTTAAACATTTTAACCATCAACAACGCATCAATTATCAAACTATTTTAATATGCCCATTTAAATACACATTCGTTTTCATTCACAATTTCAATTCCGATTCTGACATCAGTTTGACGTTATGACATCGTTTTGACCCAGAAATCCAAGATGGCTTCCATCCGGTCAAGGACTTTTGAAAGAGAAGGGAAGATGTGGGGTTTTTGAGTTTGCATTTATACAGTAAGTAAATAAGTAGAAAAAACAATACTTGTAAACTACGTTCAATTAATTTTTTTTTAACGTCAAAACCCTTTTACTTTGGTATTGCTGTACTTTAAGAAACTACATAAGGATATCTTGCAGTAAAAAAATTGGTGATGAATGTATGACAAGAGGACTAATTATACGTCAAGACATGCTCTTTTGAGTAGCTGTAACTTGAATAGTTATCACATGAAACCACTTAAAACATGTCAACACAAATAATTTTACCCTGAAAAATTGTAATTTGTGGCCATTTCGTTGAGCCAAATGGCACCATAACACAATTAAAACACATTTAGAGGTAACCAATTAAACGTTCATGTTATGCTACATATTGTTACGACATTGTAGCTGATGAATCAATGTGACATTGAGAAATATGATCAGTCAGAATCACAGCATTCTGCCTCACTAGATTCAAACGAGCCACCCCACCCCCTCTGTATGTAATCATCTCCCTCATCCTCACCCTCCTCATCGCTGTCATCTTTCCCGCTTTGTTCTGCTGGCCCCGGAGCAGGTAAGAGCGTCGGGAGAACAGTTCGAGTGTGGCGGACAAGGCGACAGCGGCCACCCGCCAGCTCCCAGCCATGTCTGAGTGGCGAGGGGTGCTTTAGGGACGGGTGGCGCATCAAATACACCAAGTAGTTGGCGCGGAGGCAGTGTTGGAGGTAGATATCTGCATCTGGAGCGAGACGGATGAATGATTTGTTCTTCATTCTCTTCCACTTCCCGGCACGGGCTTCAGCTATGGTGCTACTCTTGTTGTCGCCGTAGATGACATGTCGTGTGAACTCGAAGAGCTGCTCTACCACCTCCTCCTCAAGGTCAAGGCTCTCTCCGCACCGCGAGAGCTGCCGTCGCGCCACAGGGCTCTTCGCCAGCTGGTCATACACAGACTTCTTACCGTAAAAGCCTGAGTTGGCATCACAATACAGTCTGCCATCTCGTCAGTTACCAGGCCTCGGCAGAAGATCGTCTCCTGCTTTCTCTTGATACAGAGCATACCGGGCAGTTGCTGTGAGATGACCGCTGCCGCTATACAGGCATCTGTATTAGCCGCACCAATGACAACAGGGCCACGGTAGCGTGACTCGCGCAGAACTATGTAACTTGAGAAGAGAACAGTGTCAGCCTCAGACTGGTTAAAGCTGTACTTCTGCATCGGTTGCTAGGTTGACACGTTGGTGCAGTGGGAGCCAACTGAGTAGATAATCGACTCTGTACTAGGTCGGTCAGGTAGTTGCATATACATTTTTGCAGCCACCCCTTGTTGATGATGCTACAGAGCAGCGCTTTGAACGCTCTGGCACAGGGGAAAGGGTCTGCCAATTGCATGAAGGTGTTGGTGACATGTGCCTTACCCTGCACCCGCAGGTCTCGCTCGTCGTCTTTAGTCGAGTATGCTGCATCGTACGGGTCGTTCACACAGATGATGTGGTCAGCATCGCCATGGTGGGCAAGGGTGATGGACGACACCTTGTGCACGTAGTCCGATTACTTGCATGGGGTGCCATCTTGCGTCTGCCGATTGTCTGCTGTTGGAGTTGTCATACTCCAGATCATGCCCATGTCGAGGAGAGCGACCTTGGGTTCATGCAGGTCTACATATTGCAGAGAACTTCTGGATGAGCCTGCTCTTTCGCATCTTCCTGTATGTGCCGTTGGAGTGTAATAAGGTCATACTCTCATCGACTACACGGTGTTCCAGCAATTGGGGCAGGTCCACAAGTTGACTGACCTCAACCAGGTTGATCACTGTCTTGAGAGCGGTCTGCTCCATTGCAGCAGCTGTCGCCGTAGGTTCCTCCCCGGGCTTCTTCGTGCCTGGTTTCTCGCAAACGTCAACCGTTTGCTCCGGATGCATGGAGGTAGGTATTCTTACTGAACACCCGCTTTAGCAAGAAACTCGTCAGTTGTTTTCCTCCTACGCAGCACGGGCTGAGATGAAGTTCGCACCGACCTTACCAGACGCAGGCATGGCTGACTGTAGGGTGCGGAGGATGGCTGAGGCCGGGTCGAAAGGGAGGAGGTCGACCATGTATGTGACCAGGTCCTGTACGCATTGCTCAACTTTCCGCATCCCTTTTGGGCCGCATTCCATGTGCTTCCTCTTGGCATGTTTTCGATTGGCCAGGACGTTGTGAACCGCCCTAATCCGGACCACATTGTTCACATGGAGTGACTGAAGTCAGTACGAAGGTAGACGACCTGATCAACAGGGAAGGCAGTCAGCATAGCCCAGAAGTCAGGCAGCCACCTCCCGTACCTATTGTTGTCGTACGCTACCATCCATGGCAGCATGGCGCGCAGAGAGCTGACGTACTCGTCCCAGTTGCAAACGTGGACTGCGTGCACATTCTGCATCAGTACGTCCACCATGGACAGGAAGTCCTGACAGTCCGCCATATCACAGGTCTCAGGTCTGGGTGAAGATGTTGGTCAGGAGGATCTCGAGGTCAGCATCCAGTGCCGCATGTGCAGCAACGCGGGGTTCTTGGGAGAGACTCGCATCTCTCAGATTCTGAAGGTTCTCTCCCTTGTCGGGCGTGAGTCTTCCCTTCACCAGCTGACTCATGAGCGCCTCACACACGAGCCTCAAGCAACACAGCCCCCTCTTGTAACGTTTGCCTTTCAGCGCACGATTGCCCTTGGCAATAACTCATTCAGCCACGAGTAGCTCTCCTAACTCACTCCGCTTGTATACTTTTTTATAGCCCTCATCATCACACATTGTGTTTGGAGGGGGCCAATAAAGGGCACAATGTCACATTATTTATTTGTGTCCTCGGCCTTTAGCTGGTAATGAGGACGTACACGGGATGATCTCCAATTAAGAAGGCGAAGGGCATGCGCTTAGTGGCGATGATTATAGTCAGCTTATCCATGATGTCCTTCACAACTGACTTGTTGGGCGGTTGACTGTAAGACATATATATGGAAACAAGCCTTGCTCCTCCCCAGCTGCATATTCAAGCCAGCGTGAAACCCGTTATAGGAAGGGATAAACTGTTCGGCTGCTTCAGGGCGGTCACCTTTCCGTCCGCGCGAACAAGGGATGAATAATGCTCGGCTTGCGCTGAAACTCTGTACTTGAGGAGAACGTAGCGGGCATAGAGCGTGTGGGAGGATGGTTCTATATGGCGTAACTGCCTGCATCTCAGACGCCTTCTCAGTCAATGCCTGCGACACAGTCTTTGATGCGCGCATGTTCATCACTACAAAGGTAAGTGTGCTTCATTGTGCTAAACAAGAAATGTGTATGCTCGTTAAAAAATACAGCCAATATAGTCCTCATCCCAAAAGGAGCTCACTTCTACAACCAGTATTCATCATGTCCGGCAGCTCCCTTTACATTAGTTGGGTCCAGGACTTCGATTCATTAACCATTATATATTACCTTGCAGATAGTCCTTGAATGACCTTGACCTTTCCACGTGACCTTGACCTTAATTCGATCTGTCACCGTCATAAATTGCATCAGCGCATCGATTTAGCCGAAATACTGTGTCTTGGCCAACGTACCCCGAAAAAGCGTCTTCGTACAAGCTTCTAGGTGCTCTGGTTCAAAAGTTACATTTTCTTTGTACCATAAAGGCAGCTGTCTCTGTCTTATGGGTCAAATTATGTCATAACGTCAAACTGATGTCAGAATCGGAATCATCGTCGTGGACATACGCGAAAACGTGTCTTATACGTGCTTCTAGGTGTTCTGGTTCAAACGACTTACTCGAAAAAGTGTCTTTATACGTGATGTTTGGCGCATTGGTTCAAAAGTTAATTGTGCGAGATGATGCCAGCGGCCATTTTGGATTTGGCACTCTGGCGGAAAATGCCAGCATTTTCGAGAGGGACCGGGGGTCTAAATATTTTTTTAATAGTCAGTAGAAATCAAATCAACCGTTAACAGCCAGAGAATGGTCACGAAAGTCCAATTCTACACCCTACTAATTATATTTTTGTCTATGTCATGACCAGAAGTAGAACGTATCACGTAAAGCTGTTCTTGATCAGGTGTATAAAAACGGTAGGTTTTACCTAGTTCAAATCTGAGGTCAAGAGTGTATATTTTTGTATTTAGTTAGACATTTAAAAATGATTCACCCTCACAGTCACACTGCCACCAGTCACACGTGTCAGTCATTGACATTGGTAATGTTCGTTCAGACTAGCACTGCTTTATGGATTGAAATGTTTAAAATACAAACATTGTGGAAACTAAAGAGCAGGTAATCGAATGATCCTAATGTCACGATATCGCTGTATCTACTTACTTCTGACAGGGGTATGATATTGAAGTATGAATGATTCAGTCATCTTTCGACGACATCAACTTGGTGTTGCTGCCGAATTTATGTGATATAATCCTCCATTTTGTAAACATTGCTTCAAGGGGCATCATCATTGAGAAATTGCAGGAAATTTATAACCGATGCTTCTGTCCTTGTAACGTTGGCTCGCACCATTCCATAGCGAATCTTTCACGGTAAGGCTAAACAATAAATAGAAAATGAGAGTTTTGTCAAATCAGTATCTGCCATTTCTCTGGAGATCGAAGTTCAACTTAGTGCTGTCATCTGATTGATTATTTACTCCGAGTCACTCGGACGAGTGCGTCGTTCGAGTGATTCGAACGACATGATACACTTACGATTTTACATCCGATTTTGAGATACAAGTATGAATCGGATGGTTTCATCCGATTCACTCGTGCGAGTCTCTCATACGTGTATCATCCCCTTAAGCCTGTCCGCTAACGGTTTCACCAGGGCAGCGCATCGCTCGTCAGACATTCGTGTTTTTCTGCATCGGTTTATCACCTCTTGAAAATAAAGATCATGCCAGTGCATGCAGGGATGGCACTGCATCGTCTCTCAGCGTGATATATTTTCAAAAGCCAAACCGACATTGCAGGGAGCTGTCGAAATCTGTGTCGCCAAAATGACAGAAACACAGCGTCGAGTGCGCTGATGGCAAGGCCCAAGTTTGCTCGTTTTACGCAGATAAATCGACTCCACAGAGCACACCTTTTGACATAATCTGGGTAGTTGACATGAAACGTCGACAAACAGGTTTTAGGTCCCTACTGCCTTCAATATAGTCACAATAGTAATGGAAATAGGATGGTCGTATTTGTCTTGAGGAGAGCTTTCAGGGGATACATAGTTTTGTATATGGCAGATGACGTGTCATATTTTGGGCATTTTTGTGTAATTTATATCTAATCATTCCTTTAAATTGTGTTTTGTAGGTAAACAACAGTATTAAGACATCCAGTTAGAACAGAGTTATGATCAACTATGTTTTGTGAATATAGGAACACTAAAATTAATGTATTTGACATAGATCCTGGACTGTGGGTATCCCTTTTATGATGGGGAAGCTGTGGATATACACTCATTCATATGGACCAATCTAGACAAAAATGCAACTAAATGACAAGTTTATCACGGTGAACATTACAGAACAGACTTTAATAAATGAAACGTTTGGATATAACCGATTTGGGGCAGGTTTGAGAGAACCCATGAGTATGCTCTTTGATTATTCACTGTGTCAAGAGATTTATAGATTAGTAAGACATATTAAAACCAGATAACGGTCGAACTACTCCCATGTTATATGTCAAATCTTATATCCGTAGATGCATTACCTTTACATCTATGTATGAAAAATTCCCCCAAATATGAAGCCATGAGAATGCTGAAGTCTGACAGTCTGTGAAATTAATAAACAATTAAATGTATGTTAAACACCTGATCAATATTTTATATGGGCGTTAGTGTACAATATGCTGATTTTCATGGGGGATGGTGTGTGTCATTACAACTGAGGGCGATAATAATGCAGATTTGGCGTGTTTTTTCCTTTAAACTGCCATAGACAAAATGCATACTCATGGCTTCACTCATTTATGGGATCCAAACTCAGATAGATTATCACTTATCTAATACCGGGTAGTTCTTTTGACACTGTTACGGAAAGGATTCACGGAGGACACATATATGCTACTTTCCTGAAACAAATTCACAATTACTGCATGTCATATTTAATTTTTCAACCCTCACTTTAAAAGAAATGTCCATATAAATTGAAAATCAAACAATTAATGCCAAAAATGAAATAATCGTTGCCAAATCAACATGTGTACAATGATCAAAACTCTAGGCTTAAACTTTACTTGATTTTAAAATCATACATAGTCACTGAAGAATCGATGCATACTCATGGCTTCATGCATACTCAAGGCTTCACCCCATGTAAGGGATTTTAACTCAGAGACAGATTGTTACCTATATCTACTACTTTTATAGACAATACTACTGTAATGATTGATGGAGTACACCTATGCTACTTTCCAAAGACAATTTCTCCATTACTGCATGTTAATATTTTAATTTTTACCCCGTTACTGTTTTTTTTTCTTTCAAAATGAAATAAAAATCGCTGAAATAATGCTAAAAAGTAAAGTGGTGGTGCCATGCCACACATGTAAACTGATCAAAACTATAGGATAAGACTCTTTTTATTTCAAAATTATACATAGTCACAGCACAGAGGAATTGATGCATACTCATGGCTTCTGCAGCCTTTCATAGCCACAAAGAGGTATGAACCTACCGGAGGTGTTTACCTGTTTATTGCAGAATATGCCACCCAAGCGTGTGACATCTGCAGCTGAGAAGGATCTGTTGAGGTCCCAGAGGTATCGGGATGAGCACTCAAAAGACCCATAGTACCGAGCAAAGCGGGCTGCCCAGGCCAAAGCAGACTGGGCCACAAAAGAACCTGCAAATTACTCACCAGGGACAAAAGCCGGGAAGGCAGCCAACTTGGTCAAATGGCGACAGCGTCAAAGCGGTGAGTTGTTCTTCCCCCTCTTTTGCCTCTACCAACCAAATTACAAGAATGCATTTCTTTGAGTATTCAATACAAAATACTATGCAAAAGTTTAAAGTATTCTAAAAACAATTGTTTAAACTGGTTAATTTCGCTAGCCCTTTATTTATGTCCCTTTTACTTGAACGTCCCTTTTTACACAGAGGCAAAGGTTGCTGCATCAGCAAGAGCCAATATAGGAGCAGCTGAGGTGCGACAGTCCGGGAGACTGGCAGGCCAGCAGCCAGACCCAGCCACAGTGGTGACCCCAGAGACGTAGGCGAGTGACAGCAGAGCCTGCAAGTGACCCGGGATCATCAACCTCAAGGTACATTAATATGAACCCTCTTATTATAACCTTTGTAACCCTCATATGTTTCATAACTTGTCTACTTATTTTATTTTAAAAGCTTACCATCTTGCTATTTAAATGTTTGTAACCTTCAACGTAGAACACCAAAATTAAAAGAACCACGATTCAGAAATGTGTAGAACATTATGTGCTCAATTTCCAATACTTCCTTTCTCTTCTTTCATGAATGCAAATTCCAATACTAAAAAAATTCCAGTAAATTAACTGTACATGTACTCTGTATGGTTTCCTTGCTTCATTTTCAGTATGATTGTAAAGATGCCCTTTAGCAAACTGCCAAAGGCCCGTCAGCTGATAATTCTCAGAAGGTGGTGAAATCACTGCGAACAGAGCTTCGGAAGACACCACCCACCGAGATGCTGGCCGCGGCCATACCATCACCTCATCGGGCAGCCATTGAGATTCTAACTAACTTCAGCAACTGACACGTCCATAAAGGTACAGCCGCAGACGATAACGGACTGCAAGAATGATATTAAGGCAGGGAAGTTGCAAAATGTCCCTGGCATAGCAAAGGCCTATGCTGCAGTACCGGGCCTATGCCTTCATATTTGCAGCACATCCTGTTTCAAGGATTGCTGCTACACCCAAGGGCTTGTTTTTCCTCCAACATGCCCTGGGTGGAAGAAAACAAAAGTGAGAGTATTGAAAGAGATGGAGAGAGAGGTAGTAATGGAGACAGAGAGAGGTGGTAAAGGAGCCCAGAGAGAGGTGTTAAAGGAGACACATACAGAGCCAGTGAAGGAGACAGAGAGAGAAGAGCAAGATATAATAGAGGAGATACAGAAAGAGGTCAAAGAGGCAACACAGAGTGACAAAGAAGACGCGGTGAATGCACTGAAAGAGAGAGAGAGAGAGAGAGAGAGAGAGAGAGAGGGAGAGAGAGAGGGAGAGAGAGAGAGAGAGAGAGAGAGGAGAGAGAGAGAGAGAGAGAGAGTGGTGCAGAACAGGGAAGAGAAAGTGAACGACTATATTTTGGTGAAGTTCATGCCTCTTAAATCACAGGAGCACAAGCACTATGTTGGAAAGATCCTTGAGCCAGAATCAGATTATGAAGATGATGAGCTCTGTGTTTCCTTTTATCATCAATTTCGAAAAATGCTAGAGAAACCTGCAGTTAAAGATATTGCTCCTATAAAAAAATGACATTGTCATGTTTCTCCCTCAGCCAGAAAGCGTGCGTGGCACAAAAACAGTTGCTGCATGTCTGCATTTTGATGTGGACCTCAACAAATACAAATACCAGTAGGCCTTAATTACACTCATTAGTTTGAGATCAATTCACTGAAGTGACGTTAACTACACTTATATCTCACAGGCAATAGCCAATAAAATCGGTGCTGCAATATTCTAATCATTATAATCACCATGGAACAATGGGTGCTAGAACTGTAGTTGCAGTATCCTAAGGGTTAATTGATATTCTATTGCATGATGTTTATGAAGTACCCATTCTGCAGGTTTTGCCAGATTGCTAGTTTATGTTTATGTTTTGATGTTTAATGTTCAAATGAAAGATTTCAATGGATAAAGCAAAATATTGTAAGGCCTAATTAGGAAGCTTCAGTGAATTGGCCCAATGATTCCCTCATTGGTGGTTCAATGGGCCAATAAAATTGTATTTCATCAACCATATACATGTTTTTTGTATTTATTCAGACATTCTTCTATTTTAGTACATCAAAGGAATGTTTAGGTTGTTAGCAATTCTTTCAGGATGAAGCCGTGAGTATGCCTCATTTTCTTAGTTCCTAGATACATTGTTTTGAAGCTATTCAAGCCTTATCATAGAGCTGCATTACTTATGCACATATTCCATGGTTTTGGCATACCTACAAGTACATGTTTGCCATTTATAAAACATTTGTGTTAATAATCTACCAGAAAGTGTGAAACCGTGAGTATGCCATCATATCCTAGTAATAACAAATGTTTTAGACAATAACCACATGAATCTTCACAGCAGAGAGTTCAGATTGCTGAATAAACATATAAACACTTAGTAATAATGTTGGGTAAGATCAGGGTTCTCATTTCTAACTTTCTCTGTTGTAGAGATACATAACAAAATACATTTTATGAAGCCATGGCTATGCATAATTAAAATACCTCCAACTTTAAATATGATTGTCCTGATTCAATAACCTACCTTGTTGGATTCGTACACTCTTCTAGATACCCAGGGATGTATTATATAAGTGAACCATATTCTGACCTGGTAGAGGTAAGAACTAATAGAAGGTCATGTTTATGAAAAGGAATAGGTTTTTAGTGCATAAAATACTTTAACGAACGCTATACCTTAAAGTAAAAAAATATAATACATGTTTATTATTGAATCTCTAGCACATACACACACACAATATATATCATATATATATATATATATATATATATATATATATATACTTTCATATGGAAGCAAATATATTGAAATAAACATTTTCCCATTTTTTAAATTTACTGGAGACGTTTTCGGTGTTTTCATATATTGTACATAGACAAACAATGCAAATGACATATTGCATAGCGATAGGAGCTTTCTCATTATAGTGAATCACGCAGTACAACCTGTTTGTGGCAAACGTATACATGTGTTATGATTATGTGCATTTAGACAACTTTTCAGATATAAGTGCATATCGAAACTACAATGTACAGCAATGTAAAATGCAAATCCAGTAAAAGACACATATGGCCTACAATAACAATCGTGTCTAAATTCCTTCCTCTTACTATTACATGATGAATGGAACATATTAATATTCAATTAATTAGATGTCAAAAATATTAGATATGAGGAATTTGTATTAAATATCATTATCAATAAAATGACATGACGATATGCAATGTTTCGGTCAATAAGCCCATGCCAGGGGTAATTTTGCACGGAGTGCAATACCTGTTGGGATCGAACCAACAACTAAAACCGAGACATTAGCAGATACTATTGTTATAAACATACAATTTGTTTGATAAATTTATTCAATTACTCCAAAAAGCAAGCTAATTATTTTTGTAAGACTATGGTAACTTATCTCTTGGCCTAGACATTGCATGGGGTAGTGTAACAGCATTATTGACTGATAACATATCGCAGCAATAATGTGGAAACAAATTAACAAGTGTTCTGAGGACTAATTCCAACAAACAGATACATATAAGTTAATAAAATCAAAACATTCACAAAATAGTACAGTGCATACTGGATATGTCAAATTTGGAGGAACCCAATGTTCAATTTGCATGAAATGTATGCTTTCCCAATGCACACACCAAACTATCAGCTACACAAAAATAATGCAATGAGAGAAATATCAAGTGAGAGTATCTAAATCATTTAAAAATCACTTTACCAATATGGTAATAGTTATTTTATATATACCTTAACAATGTCCATGGACTGCAGTATACTTTTTGAGGAACCCTGGCATGGACATAAGTGAATCAGGGTCCATTATACTTACCGGTACACCATTGTGTTGTACTCGTTAAGTCTCATAATTCATATTAATAAGTATGTTCATCATCTTCTTTTGGTAATCCAGTACCATCACTATTCACTGATTTTGTGAACAAGGGCTTCTACTGTTAGTTTGCACCGAGGTTCTAATGGGGCTATAAATAAGCAGTGGTACTTGTAGGCATGTATCCAAGAATGCCATGTCATTAGTTTTATAAGATGCCCTCTGTGCCTAGCAGTTATATATTCTTCGGCACAGTGGGTGCATGCTTGCTGGATGTATATATATATATATAGCAGGGAAAAAACCTGGGATATCTATGAAAGCAAGTTGCAGATGGCAGTATGATGTATCATAGAATCGGTGGTGAGAAAGATGCAGCAGTGCACCTGCAGGAGGACCCCAACAGTCTCCAGGAGTGGGAGATAAATGTGAAATTCTAAAGATTGCAAATGAAGTTAAGCCCAACAACTCTGACTAGTATATTCATAATCACATATTATCCCTAGCCATAGACTACAACCCTAAATCGAAGTAAGAGAACATTATACATTGACAAAGGGCGACCAATCCTGGAGAACGGCTACACAACACTGCAAAGCACCTAGGCATAACTATCAATAGCAAACTGTCCTGGAACCACCAAGTAGATGCTGTCACAAAGAAAGCCAATATCACCCTATCTTTCTTAGACATAACACCAGCCGATGCCCAAGACCAGTCAAATTATACTGAACATTATCAAATCTTTGTTAGATCAACACTTGAATAGTTATACGCTTCTATCATCTGTGACCCCACCACCAAACAAAACATCAACAAACCGGAAATAGTGCAGAGGCGAGCCGCCAGATATGTACATAACGTATATAACTCTACACAGTGACTGGCGGCGGCAGCTAGGCTCACTGACACTGAATCCAGGATCACTGTGATGTAAATAATAATAATAATAGTTTATTTATCTCTCTGGGCAATCAAAAAGATTGAAATGGGTACATAAAACATGCAAAGTATATTTGTTAAGATAGATTCAAATAATATATAATTTAAGACATTAGCGTAAATATAAATTATAATGTAGAGAATATACGATATATGTATCTATAAAACTAATTAAAATAATTTAAGACATTAATTCTGCACGGGCTAAGTTGACATCCCTCTATACATACACCCAGCCAGCATGCACTCACTGACACTGTGCCACAGAACATTGATTTAGCTGCTTGAAACAAACTAACACCCAAAACAGTAAATGCTCCCTCTCAACTTGAGAGGGAGCATATCATTTGAGACTCAAGGCAAGCAGTGCATGGAGGCTTGAGAGCACTGACACAGGCAGTGACCGCTGATTTTAACCCGCACTTGCACTTTTTCTATAAACATTTCAAACCACTATTATTTATTATTACTTGAACTAGCGCACACCACCCATGAAATCTGCATATTTTACGGTAGTGGATTACTGAAAGAAGAAGACAGCTGAGACCTGAATAGCCCACTCGTCTCTCAGGTCTCTCAGGTTGTTTACTCCAAACAGCCCAAACTTGGGCTAACGCAGGAGTTTGTAGTGCTTCTTGTGCGCATGCGTTTGGTTGTATGTATGTTTGTTTGTTTTTTTTATAACTTGTTTGTTTGTTTTACAGGCAATTTAGTGATTGGGTGTTGGGAAGGGGAGGTTCATTATTGCTGCTTGAAAAGCTATGGGATTTTCTATTGCAGTAATGTGTGGTGGGATCATGTTCCAGATGCGAATTGCACGGGGGTAAAAGGAGAACACTGCAGTGTTGATGCGGCACCTGGTGGCGATGTAATGGCCACGGTTTTTTGATGGTTTTAGTAGGCCCGGTGGTGGTGTGATGTTGATTATGTTATTTAAAATTTTGTAAAATGTCATTGCTTGTTTGATAATCCTGCGTCGCTCAAGAGTGGGCCATCCAAGGGTGGCTATTAGGTCTGTTGTGGCTGTTTGGCGTCGATGGTTGTTTTTGACAAATCTGGCTGCACAGTGCTGTACCTTTTCAAGATGTTTAATTTGGGTAGTGGTGTGTGGATTCCATATAGGAGAGGCATATTCAAGTTTTGGTCGGACTAGCATGTTATAGGCCGTTTCTTTTACATTAGGTTTGCATGGTCCGAGGGTTCGTTTGATCATACCTAAAACTTTTGATGATTTGGAAGCTATGTCAGTGATGTGATTCGCCCAGGTTAGTTTAGTATCTAATTTTATTCCAAGATATGGGTGGCTGGAGACTGTGGAGAGTGGCACACCACAAAGGGAATACGAATGTAGTCTGGGTTTGGTTTTGTTTGTTATTGGGAGGTGCACACATTTGGGGATGTTAAACTCGTAGTCAAAGACGTGCTTTCAACATTACAATGGAATGTCGTGTGTTGCGATCGTACCTTTGCGCCTCAGCATATACGTCGCAACGACACAAAGATCTAACAAACATACCACATAAGTCAAGATGACCATGAAAACAATGAGTAAAGGCGAAAACAACGCTGCCTATCGGAAATGTCTTGTTTACATGTATCATTGCGCATGTCTGATAGCATTTTTCACTGGAATTCCCTTCGTTGAGGTCTAAACCAATCAGTGAATTCTAACTGACGAGGCTCGCCAGGTCATTTTTTCTTCTTTCGTCAAAATGCAGCGAAAAGACAAAGCATTTATGGTATAAATATTACGGGTTGTTCGTTAGGATGTATATAACCTCTCGGCAAAGTTATTTCTCCAAATTAACACGAGGCAAACAAGTTTTGAGGCATATTTTGATAGCAGGCGTAAATCACGCGACAGTAGTGCGCCATAATCCGTGACAAGTGATTTATAAAAAACGTAATATTTTATTGCGTTGAACGACATTTTAAGAAACTTTTCACAGTAATCATTACAGGTAAGTTAGCGAACAGCTCGTGGCATTTATACCGAAAATGCTTTGTTGTTTCGCTGGACATTGGTGATTTTACATTTATTGCGCATGCGCAGAAACGTCAACCGGAACGTGCGCGCGTGCGATTACGTAGAGGGCCATATGTGTGGAGAATTCTGTGACGCTACGAAGTACACCATGGCTACTAATGGCTATTAATTTTTATAAACAGGCAATTGTATACAGTTCACCGTAGAACAGTAGGTGGCGCTCAACTGCAAGAAATTATGGAATCATCCCCTCACCATTAGATAAATACTTTCAGCGTGATGTAATTTAAATGCATTTCCCTCTTTTATCGGTGGAGCGTGTCGTTAGCAAGTTTTAAAATGTACCATTTAATAATTATTTGTGGGGCTATTTTGGGCTAGTTTTCGAGGTTGAGCTTGAAATTGTTTTTAGACCTGGCAAAACTGTCGCCATGTGTCGTGACCCACTTACAGCCAGGACACATTAATCATGATTAAGGCTATTCCAACGGATGACAGTTGTAGTTTCCGACTACTAGGAAAATCAGGTCATAACAGATGTTATAACTTTCGTATATTAACTGTCCGATTTAATATTGAGTTTTCCACACTGTCATAGACACATAGCGATTTACGTAGCGTTGTAGCGCTTACATTTTCCCCGCGTTATAAACGTTCCGATTAACGTTTCTGCGCATGCGCGATAAATATAAAATCTCCAATGTGCAGCGAAACGACAAAGCATTTATGGTATAAATACTACGGACTGTTCGATTGGATGTATATAACCCCCTCAGCAAAGTTATTTGTCGCAAATTAACACGAGGCAAACAAGTTTTGAGGCATGGTTTGATAGCAAGCGTAAATCACGTGACTATAGTGCGCCATAATCCGTGACAGTTATTTAAACAAACATAATATTTTATTGTATTGAACGACATTTTAAGCAACTCTTCACAGTAATCATCAGAGGATAATTAACGAACAGCCCGTGGCATTTATACCAAAAACGCTTTGCTGTTTCGCTGCACACTGATGATTTTACATTTATCGCGCATGCACAGAAACGTCAATCGGAAGGTTTATAACGACCGGAAAAATGTAAGCGCGACAGCGCAGGTAGAATGAACGATATAGCCGCCATATGCGTCTTGACTTTTACGCGATTTGCATATTACATTCCAGAACGTTGTGGTTTCACAACAGCTCGACAAACAAGACAAGGTGTCTAAATGCCCTAATCATAACATAACACATGTACACATTTGCCCCAACACAGGTTGTACTGCACGAAAGATGACATTTTTACTTGTCAAGATCGTTAAATACAAGACAATACTATCCGCCGATGCCATGGCAACCACCACAATAATCTATTAAAATGCATGATTTGATTGATTTCCGTGATCATTCTCTTACCGGGAAAGTGTCACAATGCTTCTGTTTGTAATTATCCGTGGGAAATATAGCCATTTAGGGCTACATGGGGACAGCCCGATTATTACAATCAAAAACAAAACAAAGTCCTATCTTTTAACATGGAGAAAATTAACTTCCTGCCTCCAAATGCCCCCAAACTCGTTTTCGAGCGTGAGACTTACACGGCCTGTTAACTATTTACAAGATTAAACAGCATTAAATGAATTATTAGAGATATTGCATCCAAACTGTAATTGCCAATTTCGTAATAAATGTTCACATTGTGCTGATCAAATCTAGGTTATACATGGAATATATGTCAGTTGTAAATGTCAAGGCAAGGTTACTAAAATTCATGTATCCTAAGACTTGAAAGCTCGTATTAAGGTTCATGGTGAATTTATGAATATGTTATTCCACATTTAAGTTAAGTTCTAACAACCGTTTACAATTGGCATAAAGTCATTATACTAGCAGTTTTTATATGTAAATGTTAGCAATACTCATTTCCAGTACAAATTCAGATGGTTATATCATCAATGTTTTTTTAATTACAAACTACAAAACGTAAACCAATAATTGTGGATGTGATATATCGTATTAATTCTCATCCACGTGCAGATCTTGATTGTTTTACAAGGACAGTATTATATACTCATGACAAAATACCAAGTGAAAATAAAATAGCCTATCTGATGGATGATTTAAATATAAATTTACTACATTTTGCAACCCATAAAAAACTAATTATTTTATAGACAATGTAATGGCACAAGGAATTATTCCTCACATGACAAAGCCAATAAGAATAACTTCTACAACAGCAACTCTTATATACCACTTGTGTTCCAAACATACTCATACTACCTGTGACTCTGGGATCATTGTCACAGATATTCCATTTGATATTATTTTATCCACAAATACCATAATATGCACAAATAGAATACAAACAAACACGCCAGCTGAACAAGACTAACATTTAAAACAAATAGAAATATATTACACTTACACTACAGATTACACTTTTGTGTTATCTGCTAATGATCCAAATGAAGCATATAACAATTTACTGCTAATATATAAATCATTATTTGAAAATATATTATCAAATTAAATAACAAATATATCAAATTAAATAACAGATATATTAAAAGAGATCCCTGGATAACGTCTGGCTTGCTTGTTTCGTTAAAAACAACTTCTCCGAAAAAAGTTACATCAATCAAACGTGGGGAGAGATAATGCTTATACGGTTTAATATACAAGACGAAAAGAGCTGCAAAGACAAAACGTTATGCTGAGATACTGGAAGAACGTAAACACAACATCAAATATACATGGCTCACGCTGAGGCAGGTTATTTCAAAACAAAGTATGAGTACATTTCCCTAAGTATACAAGCATGGGATGGCGGAAATAACAGAAAATATGAAAAAAACATAGAAGTTATGCGGACCCTTTATTTAAGTCTAAAAATATTGAAAATCGTAGATTGATTTAAATTACAGGCTTCGTAATTTATGTATGGATTTGAACATGATTTATTACGTAAGTCATTTAGATTTTGTTTTAAAGAATGTTGCCACAGATAAAAGAATAACCAGACAATTAAACCTTCTTGATCAAGAGAAACCCAGAACTAAGTCTTCTTCGAAGTTACCTAGACATAATTTACAAGAATATGGAACAAAATAGATGAACTAATAAGAAATGTTAATCACAGATCGAAGTTTAAACATATGCTACGTCTTTTCTACTTAAATACTTATCAACGTCAAGTGATATGTTTCAACCCTAGATGACAAGAATGCAATTAATTTGCCACTTATCATTGTATTTAATTTCATTCTTAAAAGTTGCCCTAGTTAAGTAGCCCTAGTTAAGTCAAATCTGTTTGGTTTCATCCTTGCTCATCCATGCTTTCCTACATTTCTTACACAATTATACTCATTCATATTCAAAAAGTGGTTCATTTTTCTCGGATCGTTGTCAATTCTTTTGTTGTATTTTGTTGTAAACATACAACTGTGTATATATCGATCTATAATAATGACGGTTATTTTGAATGACGATGGTGTCACTTTTAGCCAAGTAACATCCATGCAATGCAACACGCTGAGAAATTTAATGTATACTTTAGTAGTTTTGTTCTTGTACATGTTGCGTTGTGAAATAAAGTTTCTTACTTAATAAGAATTGATATCATTTTTTTTGTTTCGCATATTTTAGCTAAAATCTAATAGACAAACTGCCAAAATGTTAAGATCTAAAACTTGAATAGCACCGTAAATATTGAAGATTAAAAAGGTTTAATAAACTACATATCTAAGGCTCTATCGAATACATACACATGCGCGCGTGCATGATTGATGAATGATTTGTCGTTTACGTCACAACCCACGTACCGATTATACAAGTACGCTTTATTAACTAGCACGACTGTGCAATGTATTCTTTAGTCTGAAATGCTATTCGTCGCAACATGATTTCTGCACAGTCCATTTTGTATTATTAGAGCTCATGACAACATTAATCTGGAATATATTTAGCGGCAATAATATGGATTAAGTTTACTTGTGTTGTGTTTTGTGCAGAACCCACCATTGGTGGGAATGGCGGCGGGAGACGTTGCGTGTTTCCCTTCCTGTACAAACGTCGCATGGTGTACAAGTGTACACGACAGGACGCCGGTACGCCGTGGTGCGCCACAACCGCAGACTACGACAGCAACAAGAAATGGGGTTACTGTGAAATGCCACGTTAGTTGTATATTCCTGCGAGTTGAAAATGCATTTATATGCATATCATGCTTTTACCGTGCATATATATATATATATATATATATATATATATATATATATATATATATATAGTGGTTAGAGTGCCGGACTCCCGACTAGAGGGACTGGGGTTCGAATTCCCGTGCCGGCTCGTCATTGGTTCGGTACTGATACAGCCACCGTGTCGAAACTTGGGCAATTTCGTTCACTCTGCCCCTTCCAACCCGCACTGGCCAGCGTAGAAGGGTAGGCCAACAACACCAGCATACAAAGCACTACAAAGCCATGGCCCCCAGTCCCCAGCGGCACCGAAAGAGTGGCGGCACCGCCAAGGAGGCGGCACTGGTCAACTCGGACTACGTGCAGGGGATGCTAAGAATCTCTGGGTCAAAAAGAGCTGCCGAAAGAGGGTAAGTAGACTAAAGATGGGGACCTAGCTACAACGTCAGAACTCTACTAAGAGATGAACTCATTCAAGAACTCGAAGAAGAACTTAGGAAACCAGGTTGGTATGGGCTGTAATAGGGATCTCCGAAGTGAGAAGACGGAGGAATGTTTCACTACCTTGGGAAGAGAAGACAAACAACGGCTAAGCAGGTGTAGGCTTTCTCGTAAACAACATCAGCCCAGAGTAGCAGAACTTGTTCTGTGTATAACAAAGCGCAACTAACTAAAGATAGTGCAAGTATATGCACCAACATCAGACTCCGACGAAGACATCAATGACTTATACAACGACGTCGATGAGACTTTAGGGAAACCAAACCACTACACGATAGTGATGGGAGACTGCAATGCTCAAATAGGGAAAAGAACTAACCCTATGGAAACGGCAACGGGCACATTTTGAGTCATGAATACCATGTTCCAGACATATGGGAGGAGATTGACATGGAAAAGCCCAAACGGCGTAACGATGACCGAAATTGACTACATCCTAACAAACAGGCCAGACATCGTCACAGGTGTAACAGTCATCAAACAAGTCAACATTGGAAGTGACCACAGACTGGTTATGAGCAACATCAAACTGGAAGTAGAGGTGGAAAGGAAATAGATAATGACTAAGAGGCCACCAAGAATAGATGCCACACGAATAGTCCCAAAGACGATCGAAGTCGAACTTCAATTGAGAAACTGATTCGAGCCATTACAAGAACTAGACGACATCGACACCATGAGCAAAGCCATCACAGACATGATCCAACAAACCGCGTCAAGAATAGCTAAGGCAATTACCAAGCCACAGCAATTGAGGATATCATCACCAACACGAGCCCTGATGACGACACGACGAGAAATGGCGGCAAACGGCGACAATAAACAAAGAATAGAGTACGTAGAATATGCAGGACCGTCAAAAAGAAAGCAAGAGAGGACACCAGGAATTACAACTATGAGATCTTACGAGAAACGATCATGGCATCAAAGAGCCTGAAAAAAAGTCCGCAGAATGCAGATGCAAGGCCAAGACCGACTGATCACACTCCAAACAGGGTAGAGATATCCGTGATCAAGATAAGATCATAGAACGAAAAGAGGAATTTTACGCCAGTGAACATAATACCATAATACACACTGACCCAAAAGAGGTACCAGAGATAACATCATGGGGAGTGGAAGCAGCACTACGAGATGTGAAGAATGGGACAGCAACAGGCAACGACCATATAAACATCGAGACATTGAAAGAAGGGAAATAAGAAAGACCTCAAGAATTACAGACCGATATGTCTACTATCAAACATCTATAAAGTACTCACAGACATACTAACGAACAGCCAAGAGAAGACACTCGACGAAAACCAGCCACGACAGCAAGCTGGATTCAGAAGCGGATACTCAACGACAGACCACATCCATGTCGTAAACCCTAACTGAAGGAGTAATTAACCAACTGAAGGAGAAATGCAGATAATATAATATCCCACTCTGCATCGCATTCGTCGACTAAGAGAAAGCCTTCGACTCAGTGCAAACTAATTCAGTACTGACCTCGCTTCAAGAATATGGGATAGAAAATGTGTACATCGAACTCCTGAAGGAAATCTACACCACCAGCTCGATGACAGTCCACCTACACAAAGAAAACAACAAGATCAACATCAGGAGAGGTGTAAGGCAGGGAGTTACCATATCGCCCAAGAGCTCGAAAGCATATTCCGACGCCTGACTTGGGAAACCAGAGGCTTGAAGATAGAGGGCGAATATCTTAGTCGTTTTCGCTTCGCCGACGACATACTCATATGCGCTAATACACCACATGAGCTACAACAGATGCTACAGGAATTAGCTGATGAAAGTAATAATCAGAGTCTGAAGATGAACAAGTCGAAGACAAAGGTGATGATGGAAACCGACATACCAATATATGTCAACAACACTCAGATCGAGAACGTTGAAAGCTACATCTATATGGAACAGAGATACGGCACCAGAGACAAAAACCAAGACAAGGAGATTCAAAGAAGAATCACGGCCGGATGGACAGCATTCGCCAAGCACGCGACATCTTCAAGGGTAACATTGGAACATGCCTGAAGAGACAAATCTACAACTCATGCGTACATCCAGCAATGACATACGGCGCGGAAACATGGGCACTCACCAGCCATGCAAAGATCAAGCCAGCAGCTGCACAAACAAAGATGAAAATGAGTATACATGTTAACCATCACATACCGGGACAAAAAAACAAACATCAGGGTAAGAGAAAAGACAAAGGTCGCAAACGTGATTGAACAAGTCAGAAGTCGTCAGCAGGATACAAGAGACGAACTAGACGAGTACTGGAAAGGTACCATCTGACAGAGCGCAAGACACACACACACACACACACACACACACACACACACACACACACACACACACACACACACACACAACACACACACACACAAACACAAACACACACACACACATACATATTACATGTATATATATATATATATATACACACACACACGAATAATTTTGCATGTTTATATCAAAATTACGTTACGTTTCAAATTATGGATGTTGATTGAGTTGTGTTGTGTTTTGTTTAGCTGGAATCAGTGAGCCACACTGCCATTTTCCTTTCACGTATCAAGGTAAAACCTACTACAAGTGCACATATGAGGGTCAACTTTTTCCGTGGTGCTCATTAACCAAAGATTACGACTCTGATTGGGCATACTGTATTGGAGAAGGTTCGTTGCCATGGTTACCTTCTCTGTATTGTAAATTAAAAATACTACTCAACGAACATAATATTTACCAAAGGGTTTAGTTAATCATATTTGATATCACCGATGTTGCGACTGTTGCAGATGTGTGCAATAAAATAACGTGATAATATTAACCCTAATTAATACTTATTAATTTTTACATCAGGGAACCACTTGGGTCCCGTCATTTGTTGATGGTTTTCTCTGAATAGTCTTTTGAGAAGAGAAATCATGATATACTATATATATATATATATATATATATATATATATATATATATATATATATATATATATATATATATATATATATATATATATATTAGTGACATTACTATAGTTTTAGAAGTGAATACAAGTATGCACATATTACACAAATAGTTGGCCTCGTGACTAAATTATATATGGGGAATTCAAGTCCGCTCTCATGTTAAGTGTCAGATGAATATAAGAAGAGCTATGGCACTTTCAAGATGGGGTTTCGTTTATTCTTTGTCAAATGTAAGAGGTAAAATGCATGTGTACATGAAAATGGGGATGCTTCTTTTCAATTCCAATAGAGGTTTCGTTGCTATACCAAAATAAATCAAAGCTCTTGCACCGTTTCTTTGCATTATGCCTATGAAACAATGGTATATAAGAACTTACCTTACCTTTACATTCAATATGCAGTAACATAAACAAACAGTTGCACATGGAAATAGGTAAACAAATAAAACTCATAAACACTTACTATATTAATGCTCTATTGTCATTTGTTATATCGATATTTGTGTTAATGCCACAGTTTGGGAACACCATATAGTTTGACTCAGCTATATTTAACCTCTTAAGCCCTGAGTTTCTGAGGGCCTCAACACTAAGACCAGACTTGGGTTCACATAATGAACCGTATCGGAAACACTGTTCATCATAATTATATAAAAGTATTTATAATCTGAACCAGAAAGGAATTATCTATACATTGATGTACACATCATTGTTGTATGACTAACTGAAATTAATTAATTAATAATTTACATATATCAAAAATCCAAGACGGCCGACATTATAATTATATGTAAATCAGTTTTGTCTTGTTGATTTCTCCATAATTATAAGCAATTATTTTATCAATTATTATATCATTGCAAGATATAAGGTGTCTTCAATGAGTAACACAAAAACTAACACTCATACATCAATTGGGTTCTATTTTATGTCACTCAGGAAGTTGGTCCTGTCTTTCTCAAATCAGGATTGAAACAGTATATACAGCAAATGACATTGCCAAAATTTGAAAATTATATTGTATAAAATATAATAAATTTGCCTACACTGTGTCATCAAAATTACTGTCGCGTGACTACAAAACTTATTGAAAATAATCAGAATATTATGTATGTCAACAATCCAGACAAGAAACAAGATGGACGATAAGATACATCAAAATCAGTTTTATTTTGGTTAATGCGCAATTATTTGAGTTCAAAATCGAATGAAATATTCCCGATGTCAAACACGGCTGTCAACATAGCTGCTGCTTTTCACATTTTCATCCAAATCATCGGACATGCTAACTAAATAACTACAATTCTTGCTCATGGACATCGCTAACATGAATAGTGAAACATCTACGATCGACTGCTGATTTGATTTTGCTAGAAAGTACAATTTTTCTGGATGGATATATGTAAACTTGGTGTCAAACTGTCGGAAAATATCCTGTCTACATCCGGGTATAATTTGACGAAGTTTCCGCGAAAAACTAGTGACATCTAGCGATTATTGTACACACTAGTGTAAAACCCCGATATATTGGGGTTCAGGATCCATGAGGTTAAAGACAATCTATTTACTGAGAACCACACAAGACAGTGTGGTGGAAGCTATTTATTAATCTCACACGGAATGTCCATTCTACTTAGTACCAACAGAACGTTAGCATGCTATCCTTTGTGATAAACCCGACAATTTTACAATATATATATAGACATCCGTGTGTTTGGTAACTGGTGTACTGTTACTACTCGAGACTCAATGTTCATATGAACATGTTTAACGACGTCAATGTGAATTGAGTCGTGTTGTGTTTTGTTTAGGTTCCACCACCGGTGGAAATGGTGGCGGGGCACCTTGCGTGTTTCCCTACATCTATGGCAGTAGGACACGTACAGAGTGTAATACATACATTACACGTAGGCCGTGGTGCTCCACAACCGATAACTACGACCGCGACAAGCATTGGGGTTACTGTAAGCTGTTCGGTTAGTAGCTTTGGTTATCTTGCCGGTATTATAAGCCAAACCTACCCGCCATTTGTCGAATGTTGCATATGTGTGCAATCAAATACACTAATATTATTAACGTGTAAATCTATCAATTTTAAAAATTAAGCCTAACTGCACAGGTAGGGCATTCTACAGCCCCCAGATACGTGTGAGTGAGTGTCAAAATATCGCTATGAATACCAGTCTTTAGTACATAAATGAAATGATGTGTTCTTCTAGAATGTAATATAACATAATTATAAACTGCAGTTTCGATTTATTAGATTTATAAATAATGTGAATTGTAGCCAACATCCGCCATATAGTAGAACAAGAAGAATATGTGTAAGTTTTACCCCCAACAAGAACATGAATTAATAATCATAAGGTGTTCTTAAACAAATGTCATCATAACTGATTAAAATGAACTGAAATAGGGTCAGCGACTCCTGTTAAGATTGAAAAATAACCGGAGCCGCTTGTAATACTACACATTTAAATAAACTCTCCACTTACAAATGTATAGTATTTCTCCTTCAATACGACTTTTATCTCTTCGTTTGTAAAATATTAACGCATGTGTTGTGCCATGCTTGCCTGTAGTATAAGTAGAAATAAGTAAGTGATACTCCATAAATACGTTTTTTTTACTTCTATCCATGTATGAGTATAATATTTATTATTAAACGTCTAATAACTTTGAAGATTTTAGTGACATTTGTAACAATCATATATTGTACATGCGTTTTAATATTTTGTAAGACATATTTTTTATACGCAATCGCAAGTAAACTGTGAGTGAGAAAAAAATGTATCCAAAACTAATTATACGGTATCGTTTACAATGTGAAGCAAATTTTATTTAAGTTTTGTGGCAAATTACTATATTGTCATGTGTGTGTGTGTGTGTGTGCGTGTGCGTGTGCGTGTGCGTGTGTGAGTGCGTGCGTGCGTGCGTGCGTGCGTGTGTGTGTTTGTAGCTTTGCTAGTATTATGACCGTGTAGATTATAATTGGGGATAACATTCCAATTGAATAAATAAACTGGCAATTGCCGTGCATGTATGTATAGAAACATTTAAGTTCTTGCAATTTTAATTGATCATCTATTTTCAATATCAAGTGTTTTAAAAAGTCGTTCAGTATTTCTGTATGTGAATTGTACTTGTATTAGACTACCATTTTGTCCCCAAACCGCGATATAACAATAACGTTGTGGAGGATTGTATAAAAGTGTTTTTATGTTTAGCGGTAGTACATGGTTTAGTTTATTAAAAAAGCCCGCAGTTTTGGGACATTTATTTGCAATTTTATTTATGTTTTTTTTTCATGTAAGATTTGTGTAAATAGTTAATCCTAGGAAATTACATTCATCCACTTGTTCTATATTAATATTATCGATTTAAGAGTAAGCGTTTGCGTCTCTTTTTGGTTACATGAAAATTCATATATTTAGATTTTTCTTTGTATCAATGTATTTATATTTAACCATTCCATATCTTTACCGACTTCATAAGTTATTAAAGATGCTACGCTGTTTTTGTTGCGTGCTATCAATAAATGGCATACATATACTGGGAGAGTTGTTTCATCTGCATACATGATGAAGTTAAATATATGACTGACTTCTGGGAATTTATTAATGTTAATAGTAAACAATAAAGTTCTTAAAGTTGATCCTTGTGGGACTCCGATATTTATTGGATGGATTTCTGATTACATTTCAACATACTGTCGCCTGTAGCTTAAATAACTTTCAAAACAAAAGTTCACTCGAACTATCCAGACTATAACACCTTAATTTATGTAATAAATAAATTACAGCGCATGGACTTTCTTTTCATCACTACGCTGGTGACCTGCAGTTGTACTGTTGTCAATATGTGGATGGCACCCAACTACATGTGTATGAATAACAACAAAACCGAATATCTGCCGGTAATACCGAAGACTGCCGCGGCCACTGCGCTTGTTATACGTGTAGGGGATGCCATGATTACTGCCTCAAGATTTGTTCGTAACCTTGATGTTGTCATTGATCGCCACCTTGATTTTAAGAAACAAGTTTCGAGCATTGTCAGTGTGTGCTCATTCCACCTCCGCCATATCAACAAGATGAGTCGTTACCTCCCAATGGCGACTAAGGAACGTGTGGTCAACGCCACTATAACATCACGGCTTGATTATTGCAATTCCCTTCTGTACGGAACTTCAGTAAACAATATTGCTCGCCTTCAGAGAATACACAACTCGGCCGCCAGGCTAATATTACGCCGCCCACGGAGTAATAGCGCCGTGCCTCTGTTATGTATTCTTCATTGGCTCCCTGTCCCACTAAGGATCGAGTTTAAACGTCTTGTATTTACTTACAAAGCTGTGCACGGCGATGCCCCAAAATACTATCAGACCTTGTGTGTCCGTACAAACCTGCGAGAGCATTGCGTTCTGCGAACAATAACTTATTAGCGGTTGTGCGGACACACGTGAAAGCTGGAGTCAACTCATTTGTGGTCGCAGCAGCGACTTTACGGAACGCTCTACCTAGTAACATTAAGACGTCTGCCTGTTTAGCCACCTTCAATGCACGCCTAAAGACACATTTCTTCTAACTGTTCTCGCGGCTTAGTTTAATATTTGTGTACTTTTATCGATATTTTATTTAACCTATTTATATATTTATTATACATATATACATTTATTCAGCTTAAATAATTCGTGTTATTATATTTATATTTTAATTGTTTATATATGCCACTAATATATTTATGTGTTTTTCTTCTGGTGTGTATTTGTATTTTAGGATATTAATGTATGTAAAGCGCCACGAACGATTTGTAATTGGACGTAGCGCTATATTAAATAAACTATATTATTATTATATTAAGTATTATGAGCAGTGGTATCAAAGGCATTTGATAAGTCAAGACATATATTAATTGACACCTCATTGTGATTTATAATTAAATCTACTAATTATATGCGCAGCGTACTCAGTGCAGTATGCAGTGTTTTGGTCAAAAACCATATTATCGAAACATATATTAGATTCATTAAAATATATGGGAACAGATCATTTTCAAATAATGTGGGATCACCCTTTTTAAATATGGGAATTACTTTCGCAATTTTTAGTTTATCTAGATATATTCCAGTATTTAGCATTTTATTTATTACCATAATCAATTATTTTATAAGTGCAGTTTCAATTATTTTAGCACATTTGAAGAGATATCATCTAATCCACCACTATGTTCTGTGAATAGATTATACATTGTTATCTTTACTGCTCCTTCGTGTGCATTTATTATTTTAAAATATGTGGTGTCTTCATACTTGATATCATTTACAACACTCTGAGCTGTATTTGTGAAATAGTTATTAAATGTATCAGCAATTTTGTTAGTTTGACATTTGATTGTCATTGTCTTCAAACTAAATTGGAAAACTTGTTTTAGTATGTTTTTTTAAAGACATACATTTATAGTTTTCAATGTATTTCGAATATCATCCCATCCTAACCCACATTAGATTAGTGCACATTAAGGACCTGCGCGGGCTGGAACTCTGAGCCCGCAGCCCGCCCCACAAATTACAAGTCAGCCCGCCGCGCCCCGCATATTGGTCATCTCTTTGCCCGCAGCCCGCCCCGCCTCGCTGTAACTTGGCCCGCAGTCAGCCCGCACCGCAAATTTTGCCACACCATAGCCCGCAGCCCGCCCCGCAGTAACTTGGCCCACAGCCCGCCCCACCATTTAATTACTTGGAATTCAATAAACCACATTTTTAAGTAAGACAGAAATAGTTATGTTGGAAGTCACTGTAGTCATTCACCATGACAACACTGAGCATACCAGATAAGCTTATATCCACTAACAGGTAGTCAGTTGTCACCTCTGACCAAGGTGGACCCAGCTGCAATTAGCAACAACAGGCCTCTTTTGCAGTGGCCTGCCTGTCTTTTGATCTTGGCTTCCAAGCCCCTTGCCCTGTTCTGCCCTGCTAGATGGCAACTGCTAAGGCTATTGTGTCAGTGCCTCAGTGGTGGTGCAAAGTGATAAGAAATATTTGCTTGAGGGAAGGAAGTGGCATCCCAAGCCAGGTAGGATCTTCAATTGCTTTACACTGTTGTAATTTTACAGTATACCACATTGGGTAATTGAGTATCGTGCCAGACATTTCCATTACTCATTAATATATTATACATTAAATAGACACCAGCAACACTCATCCATTTAGGGAAATCTGTATTAGAACCCCCCAAGAATTGTTTTACTTTTGTTATTAAATACTTATTAATATATTACATCCAATATCGTGTAACAGATGTTATGATCAATACATTGGACATGGTCATAAAGAAATGAAAAGTTTCTGCTAGGAGTCAGCAATGCCAATGTGAGATCATTCAGGCCTAGTTTAGTAACATTTACACAAAGTAGCACCTGTGGGTACTGGGCAGTAAAACTGGGCACCACCAGCCTGCTAATTGCCTTTTTGTGTTAGAGAAGGTCTGGGTCAGATAAGCAAGCCCTTTGTCCAAGCCAGGTATTCTAAATTAAATAGGTCTCCTTGGGAGTTGTTCAATTATCACTCAGCCTATTAAGACAAGGCAGCCTGGTGAATGGATTTCAAATGTTGTCAAAGATTCAAAAGAGTTATGGTGCTCGTGTATGCAAGACCAAAACCTTTGTATTAACTAGACAGTGTCTGAATAACATTATTTTGTGACTTTATTTCCTGTGATTTTCCTAGGCAAAATTTTAACTTTTCTGTGATTTCTTTTACTGTGACTTATCGTATGTACACTCTAATGAATGACTAAAGCTGGCAGGGCAAAACAACAAAACAGTGAAATATTATTAATGTTTTCAACAGTGTCATCAAACTGTTCTGTTACCAGAATGCTCGCTGGCAACATGTTGTTTACCAAAACGTCATGGTTAGTACATGTTATCATAACATAGTTAAACGCGCGCGCGACACACACACACACACACACACACACACACACAAACACACACACACACACACACACACACACACACACACACACACACACACACACACACACACACACACACATTCAGCTATGCATGACATCTAGTTGCACGCACACATGCATGAACACATGCACGGATAGACAGCACATGTTCGTCGCATACGTGCAGTCGTGCAAGCAACACACAGTGTCACACACACATAGAGCTATCATAATCCACCAACGAATAGGCACAAACAATGTGCACATTTTGAGAGAAACTGCGCGGGCTGAAAAAGCTGAGCCCGCACCCGCCCCGCAACTATATCATTCGGCCCGCCCCGCATATTTTGCCATAACATGGCCCGCAGCCGGCCCCGCCCCGCGGATACCAGCCCGCGGGAGCCCGCAGCCCGGCCCGCACTAGTCCGCCCCGCAATAAATCAAAAATTCAGCCCGCGGGGTCCGCGGGCTGCGGGCCACCGCGGGCTGCTGGCCGAAACCCGCCCCACGCAGGGCCTTAGTGCACATATCACTGACACATGAAGTTCTGCAGTAATCACCGGTGACAAACCGCGCAGCTTGGTGGAAGAAACGCTGTGAAGCCGCTACCCAGTTGTGGCACCCAGCAAAGAGTTGGTTCTGCAACTTACACATATGTTGAATCATGCGATGCATATTGAATCGTCTACTACGTTAGAACGTATTCCTTTGGAATTGCCTCTGCGCTATACTATTTCCATTAGTGAGGATATTTTCGTATAATTGTCACAGATAACCTTCACTTGGTCGTGACATCTTGATTTTAAGTGGATGGACTTAACGTATGACTTGCCAAAGTCATTGTAGTTAATGGAGTTCCTGAGTGCAACCATCACCACGCAAGACTGTCATTCCATCAACGATGAGGCACCATCTCTTTCGGATGGGTTTTGTATAGTAGCGTATTGGGTTGTGCTTATTTTAGCCTGCACAAGAATCTCAAACAACTGCTCTTTATCAGTTATTAGATGGCACGATTAGTCTGGTTGCATCAAAATCCAGTTTGTGTATGAAAACTCGTGAGTGCCAATAACTGTTGTCGAGTCAAAAAAATTATATTCGCTTGAAGACCGTGTTATCACCAGCATCCTGGGAAAGAATAGAGATGTTGCCTTCAGTGTCAGTTTCGGAGCCATCTTTCTGTTCGATCTCTTTAGCAGATACACCCTAAGACAGTACGATTTCCTTATTCCTGTGTCATCTTGGTGCTTTTCATGTGATCATCAAGTGAAAAGGTTTGATGAAAGTTTGCAGAAGACAGCGTCATTGCCTAAAAGCCAACATGCGCTTCACACAGCTGTGCAACTGCGGTGGATGTCGGGGATGATTTGTTGAATGAATATATTGGGAGTTTTCAATGTGGATTCAAGGAGTTGGCATAATTTTGAAAACAATAAACCAATGTTTGAATTGGCTCTGCTTATATTACAGAATATTTAAATGTCATCTTTAAAATAGTTGCCTCCAAAAGTATATATTTTCCAATCAGCTTCAAAGTTCCACGATACGTAGATCTTAAGGCACACGGATAACAGGCTCTCTTAGCATACGCAAATAATATGGTGTGATTAGGGCCACCTTTTAAACTGGAGGAGACGTTAAGTGTTACACCACTTCATTGATTTTTAAAATATGTATTTTGACATCACTATTGTTTCTACTTTTTTTAAATGATGGATATTACAAAATGGCGAGTATTTGAAATTAAAAAATGGTCAAACGTAATACAATTTAAATGATCATGTATAAGTAACCTACAATGTGGCATTGATTGTGATGCTCAGGTTATGGTAGTTCTTACGATATTGGTAAACGGCTAATGGGCGGCATCATTCAAAATGGCGGATATAAGAATAGCAATGGTAGTCACGTGTAAATTGTTTTACATTGCTATCCACCAGCCTACCCAATATCATAAACATTATTGCTCATTGTGACGTGATTTATGATGTATTGTGGCATTTGTATTGACGACCGCCATCTTTAAAAATGACGGTGGTGAAAACCGGAGAAATAAAAAAATTATACTTGAAATCTTTGTCCCCTAAAACATATAATCACACACCACAATTATAAAAGTATGGGAGAAGTAAATATGGCGGTCATTTTTAAAATGGCAGCAAAATGAATGTGGGGCCATTTAAAAAATGTCAGTATGGGTTTTAAGTTCTAAACATTATTTTAATGACATTTGCCAAGATTATATAGAAATATGAAAATAAAAATAATGTTTTGACATTTACCGATGGATAACCTCGACATTGATTTCAACCTTCAGAATCGGACAGTCGCTTCCGAAAAGTTCTACATGTTCGTAAGTTACTACCAGTCATGGTCATTGCCTTCCTGTGTCTGTATCTCTCTACATAAACTGTCTATTATATATATATTCAGCCAACAATCAACAATTCCGTATAATCGTGTTACCGTCATGTTAAACGGAACACTCTGTGGGAAAGTATCCAAGTTAAAGGTAGTGGTCACCTTTAATTTGCCACCCTCGTTGAAGAGTTTTCAGCTGATATATTATTACAGGATATAATTATAACTGTATAACTGGCAATAAAAATAAGATTAATTGCAATATTATCGTAAATAGTAATAGAATTAGCTGTCTTTATGAACCAAACGCACATAATATATATATATATATATATATATATATATATATATATATATATATATATATTTGTGTGTGTACATTATATATGTTGAAATGTTTGTAATATGTATTGCTTGTTCGTCCATCCGTCGGGATGATGACCATGATATCATTTGTCTGTCGCATATAAGCGATGTGTCCGGATGCTAATAGGGCCAATTCGGGAACAAAAAGTTATGTCGCAGTTCGGACTTTAAAGAGCAGTAATAATCGCAGAGCTTGTTTCCCAGGTACTGGATTTGCGAAGCAGACTCTTCTTCCGCCTGGCGTATCTTCGTTTGTTCATAGGACTCAGCTCCCTTCCGGATCAGGGTGCGCCAGGTGTCTCGCTCAGCTGCTAGGCTTTCCCAAGACACATGGTTGATTTCAAAGGCCTCTAGGGAGGATTTAAGAGTCTTTATAACGTTTGCGTTCCCCGCCAATAGACCTCCTCCCCTCTGACAGTTCTCCATACAACAGGCGCTTTGGTGACCTTTCATTGCTAATTTAACAACATGGCCAGCCCATCGAAGTTGAGCTTTCTTCAGTAGAGCATGATTGATCATGCCTTGCCAGGTGATGCGAAGCAATCTGCGTCGCCAATTGATATGAATCTGTTTAGCTTCATGGCGTGCCTACGACTGTTAATGTTTCGCAGGCATAAAGGAGAGTGGTCATGACTACACCTTTGTAGGCTGAAACATGATCTCCGTTTTCTTTGTGCCGATGGCGAGTCCAAAGCCATCGCAGGCAGACGAAAATGTGTCCATGTTCTGCTGCATCTAATCTCCTGAGCTGGCATGTAGAGCGCAGTCATCAGCAAAAAGAAACTCACGCGCTCTCTTCTCCTTCAGTTTAGTTCTGGCTTGCAGTTTTCTCAGATTAAACACCTTGCCATCAGTGCGGTAGCGGATGGCCATGGAGTGTGTGTCGTCGTAGAATGCACTTTTCAGCAAGGCAGAGAATTATACTGAAGATAATGGGGGCCAGCACGTAACTATGTTTGACGCCATTTGTGACCTGGTAGGTTTCTGACGGCTTTCCCTTACCCAGACCTCTAACCAGCATTCCCTCATGAAAAGACTAGACTACGGCTATGAACTTCACGGGAATGCCATATTTAGCCTTGATTTTCCAGAGTCTCTCGCGGCAACTCGTATCGAATACAACGGTGATATCAACAAATGCTGTGAAAATATGACGATGATGTTCCTGGCATTTCTCCTGTAGTTGTCGTGCTGCAAAAAACCATATCGGTGGTGCTTCGTCCTTTTCTAAAGCCGCACTGGCTCTCAGGCAGAAGTCCCTGTTCAGGGTGCACCAGTAGACGATTCAGGAGCACTCGTGCAAGTATCTTACCTGCAATTGAGAGGAGAGGCGTGTTTCACTCAGGGCGGTGACCTGTATATTGTACCTGGATAGTTCAATTGCGACCAAAGCAGTTCTTCTCATGGGTCTGTAAGCAGAAGCATTGTCTGTGAGTGTGCGCATGTTCCATGCGCCTAAAGTGAGGGTTGTGTGCCCTGAAGTATTTCCTTTATTTCGACCGCTAGGTGGGGTCTCCGTCAGCTGCGGTATGCTGACCAGAGTGGTTTGAAGCAGGCAGGTTTTATGGCACCTTTTCTAGCCCCTTCCTCATACCATGGAGTAACAGCGCTATATATATATATATATATATATATATATATATATATATATATATATATATATATATCTTGGTTTACGTCATTGAGGATGTATAGTAGCTCAAATTCCATACTTGCATACACCACCTTATGCCAATTGTTTTTACACCAACGTCTTCCCAATATGTATTAATATTTCAAATGTACATCACCATGTTTTCTGACAAATACTGTAAGCGTTGCATATAAAACAAGGTTTTGCCCTACCCCTCAAATGTCATAACCATAGTTGATTATATGTCTTCTAATTACAAGGAAAAGTTTGCTATTGACATGCTTAGAATAGTGATAATTACGTGGTAAAATTAGACGGTCACTCGCAGTCGCACTAACCAGATCAGATTCAGAATGCCGATGGGGTGGTTATGCGAAAGCTGTTTTATTTACTAAATCTCATTCGAAATATATTGAATTGCGTGGTTATAAGCAACACAATTATATTGTGGGTAAAAGTTTTCGATTAGAGCTCAGTAAACAAGAAAATCAACAAGGTGGCCGTTTATTTTGTTTACATCCATCTGTCCATATCCGATGTTGTCGCATTTGAAATGATGTTCTTACATTATAGTTCATGCACATTCACTAGATGTCGCACAAGAATGGGAACACAATGTTAGCATTGTGATTGCACAAATTGAAATCATGACATTCATTGATACGAGTGCGTGACTTTTACTGAAACCATTTCTTCCACGTTACCATGATAACAAATACTGTATTGTGTCAAAATAGAACATGTTTATGTTATCCATGCTTTCTATAAAAACGTTATCCTCAGCTCAGAAACTTCAGCATGAAAAAAAGTACTCTGTACACCATTTACATGTACTGGAAGAATGTGGACAATTACTTACATTGGCTGCATGCCTCATTTGTAATAGTTAATCATTAAGTTTATGATCCGATAAAACCAAATGTTCAAACCATATAGTCTTCATGCATATGTTTCATAAATGTGCACACCACCAATTTGTTTTGTTAGGCCTATTGGTTTGTTATTTTTAACTATTATTTTGGAGCTATCCATACATACGTGAATTAATGACAAGAGACCTAAGTGTTTGCTGTTGATAGTAGATTCTAAACAAGTAAGGGATAGTAGATTCTAAATGTTTGACTTAAATTGTAGTCCACTTTGAAAACTTCCACAAATATGCTAAATTTCCACACCAAAACAACATTTTAAAGCATTTATTACATGACTAATTTGTATTTGATTACTTGTTGACCCATAGTAGCGCCCACATTTTTGGCTGAACTTGAGCATCTTTGGGTTCTTTCTGTCCTTCTTGTCATGCAGAGTAGTATTGGCCTAGGGAATAGCCGGATGTTCACCGTCTCGGAAATACTTTTTCTTTTTTCGGTAGTGGAAGATGGATCTTGGGGGCTTTCCTCTTTGATGATAGAACCTTAGGAGGGTTTGGCACCTTGAACAAGGTGGGCACGGCATTCCACAAGCTTGGTGCGACTGTCCACGTTCATGAACTGTGACGGCTGAGGTTGCAGAAGTGTTTAATAATGGGTAGTAGTAAACAACTCAATATTAAATAAAATTCACTGTCACTTATTTTTTTATCATTCATGTATAAAATCTATTTTATTTCTTTAGTAAGTTATTTATTTATCCAGGATGACACAAGCCAGAAGGTTATCTCCTGATCCTAATTATACCGGTGCGTTTGACCGAAGCAATGCATGGTAAATGTTTGATGAAATAATTCACGGAACTTAGTATTGAGTAAAAGCAATAGGAATAACATAAAATGTGTTTCATTTCTATTCACCTCAAAATGTTCAACGCACGTAACACAATTCTTTTGCAGGTAAGCAGTCGACACTTTGTTCTGACGAAAGTCATCCCTCCGAGGCCTTGTATTCTGCACCCACGTAGCACATCTGTATTAATATAAATATGTTTAATATCATGAATATAAGTCACCTCTAAACATTTCAATATCCACACAATTATGAACTGTAGCGGATCAAGAGTATATTTAGAGGCGTTCAAAGAAATTTAAAAAAAAACATATCGAAGTCGGCAAAGAATGAATGATTGAATATTAGCACTGATCAATAGCAGATCATTCATAGCCCAAACGATACTGTACAATACGCCTGTAAAATGTAATTATCCCCAATTATCGCTCACGCATTTGCTTCGATTGATTTCACAGAATAGTGACTGAATATTAAACCCAAAACTATTTTTACCTGTCTGGGTCTATCGGGAATCTAAAACACGTATATCGCGTCTGTTCTTGTGATTGTTCTTGCATGTATAAGCCGCTCAGTGATATCCACTGGACATGGAAAACCATTCGGCTTTCTCCATCACTGCGAACTGTCACATCCTCGCCGCTTGGCGCGCTGCGGCGCTTGGCGCACTGGCACAGATAGGAAGCTGGGTCTCTTATTGATTTTAAACTCTTTGGATCTAGTACGAAGTGTCGCACCCGACATATCCACAGCAGCATCAGTGAAACGAACGACGATCAGTAACTATGTAATAAGTTAATAACTTGTGGTCTCGACTGGCTGTGAGAACGGATGTTATCCATTTCCGCCTGACCGGTTTCTTATAGAAAGATCAACCACGTGCATAGTTGTCCATGCGTGGGGGTATTATTACACTGTATTTTGTAACGCGATTAAGGTCAGTTCCACTGGCTAGTAAGCTATGTCAGTGAGTGGTGCTGTTTTGACAGCTTGTATGTTCAGTAGATATTTATATATTGCGTCCATCGTTGAAAACCATGGCCGTTTGCCATGCTAAACTAGCCATTAGGCAAAGTGCGAAAGTTAGCTGAATCAAACTAACTATTAACAATTGCATGAAATATGAGAACAGCACAAATCCCCCCCCCCCAACGTGTGCCGTTTCACTGGCTGAGCTTAAAGGGAAACAAAAGTAAATGTTTTGTAATGTGATGTATGTCTGTGAATGTAAGATATGTGAGGAGAAGTTTGGCTGGTAATGGAGGTCGTTTTCATGGTTGGGTCAATCCAACCCGATCGTCTGGCATCCGCATTGACCCCCTGTTTCCGTGACTGTCCCAACGAATCCACTGGACCACTGGTTCAGTTTTGGTCGATTCAAAGAGTAACAAAAAGATAGCATACTGATACTGTCTTTCCTTGTAATGCTGCTACAAGCGTGTGAGGAACAGTGTGGCATATTGCTGTCGCTATTCGTTGTAAACCGACGTAAGGCACTTTTAGCGAGCCTCTTGGCTCTCTGTTATGACAGCTGAACCAGCAAACGACTTGATGACCTAATACTTTTCCAAAGTGCAGATAGAAGCTGGGTTTTGATTGGTTGCATGGACCAAGATGAGCCCGTTCATGGTGTCGGTGATTTAGCTAGATTTACCCACTTTAACATCACTTTCTGAGGAAACTACTCATGCGAAAAACGTGATTGTAGATGCAAAAGGTTAGCTTGTGTAAACGCTTTTAGGTGTTATACACCAAACCGTTGCTTTTTTGCCCTTTAAGTTCAGAGTTTTGCAAAATGATTAGCTAGGGACATTGCTGGCTGACATAGAGTAATCAGCAGCAGCAACTCCTGGCTCGCAAGGAAGAATTCATCCCTATTTCTTTCATTTATGAAACCTTTGGGTGCTTTGAGAGGTCTCTTCCGCTGGATGGATTAATTTGATATTTCACCTGAATTGTTTTCTTGGTCAACCTCACCTTTTAGCCCATATGCTTTATTTATTTCAAAACTTACTTTTTCACCATGATAAATATGTCCACTCTAATAGTCATAAATAAACTAAATCATAGTTGCATAGAAGTTTCAGTTTGTTGTCCGCCGAGAGGTCAATTTTGACCTTTGCCTTACCTTCAACATCTGATCTTGAATTTGAACATAAAATATAACATCAGAAATTGATTTTGCATACGGAAATACCCCTAAAAAGAGGTTTATTACAAATAATGCTAAAACAAGTGGTTCTAATGTTAGTCGGTCGGTAAATGTCAAATAATTCAATCTTGTCATGTTTTTGGGTATAATTTTGGCAACAGGTTTTTAAACCATCTAAATAGTATATAAAACTTTAAAAACCTTGTTGCCATTTTTTTTCTATTTGGTCCCTTAGTGATTTAGCGGCCATTTTAAAAATGGCCGCCTAATTTGATTTCGCCGTACTTTAATAACTGTTTTATCTAGAGAAATAATTGTGGTATGTTGATATATGTTTTATGGGACAAACATTTCAAATAAACCATTTTTGGAATTTTCCGGCTTTCGCGTCAGCCATTTTAAAAGATGGCGGTCGTCAATACAAATGTAACAATATCTCAAAAACTACATCACATTGAGCAGTAATGTTGATGACATTGGATAGCTTGGAGGATAGCGATATATAACAATGTACATTTGACCTTCATTAACATTCATATATGCGTCATTTTTAAAGATGGCGTGCGGCTCAGCCATTTACCCATAAACTACGTAATCTAGAGCCAAATAATTGATGGCAAGATGTAAGGTTTTTAGATATGATTATTTAAATTGTATTACTTTTAACCTTTATTGACTTTCAAATATCCGCCATTTTGTTACATCCGCCATTTTTAAGGTGCCGCCCGACTAAATCTATAACATTATTATATACATGCCGTAAGAACTACGTGGCTTAGAGACCAAAAGTTTATGTCAAAGTACAAAATGTTTAGATGTAATTATATGTTGTATTACTTTTGACTTATCTGTCATTCTAAAAGATGGCTCCATCAAACAGTATTATTTCTGTATCTTAAGAGAGCCTGTTGTCCCTATGTCTTATGTTCTAAGTATCGTTGAACCTTGAAGCTGCCGTGAAAATATAGATATTTGGAGGCAACGATTTAAAGATTTAACAAGATTTAACAAGATTGCCACCTAAAGATTCAACTATAGATGGCAGGTGAACTAGAAAGCCATTTGGCTTATCGAGAGTCAAACCTATCTATCTAAGTATACCCCGCCCGTCTTAGGTATATGTCGATTTTATTTTTTAATATATTAACACTACTAGCACCTACACAATCAGCTGATAATCTGTTCTATTCGTTTACTGTTCTTTGTGAAAATGAACATTTTATAATATTTAGTCTACACTGCTTCTTTGCTAATGTAACTCCATGTCCTCTAGTCCTTCTCTCTTCCTTTACAGTGAAAACAATATTTCTGTCAATATTTTCATACCCATTCAATATTTTAAACACCTCAATCTGATCTCTCAATCTTCTGGTTTCTAGTGTTGTTAAACCACATTCTTTTAGACGCATTTCATAACTAATATTCCCGAGTTTTTGTATCATTTTGGTTGCTCTCCTTTGTACTCTTTCTAGCATATCAATATCCTTCTTGCGATATGGCCTCCATGCTTGTATACAATATTCTAAGTGAGGCCTAACTATTGTTTTATACAGCGTTATTATTAGTTCTTTTTCTTTGTACACTATATTTCGCCTAATTAATCCAAGAATTTGGTTTCCCTTCGCTGCTGCAATTCCACACTGCTCTGATACCTTCATGTCAGCACTAATAGTTAACCCTAAGTCCTTTTCCTTTAAGGTAGTATTTAGTACAGTACCACCCATTGTATATTGTGCATCTTCATTCCCATGTCCTGTGTGGAGGCACTTACACTTCTCCAAAATAAACAGCATTTGCCACTTCTCAGACCATTCTATCAACTTATTAAGATCATCTTGTAAATGCTGTCTATCTGCATCACTTTTAATTTTCCTAAACACTTTTGTGTCGTCCCAAACTTCATAACCTTGTTATTTGTGTATATATATATATATATATATATATATATATATATATATATATATATATATATATATATATATATCAATGATTTGGATGATGACATAACAAGCAAGCTGTTGAAGTTTGCGGACGAACAAAAGTGTTTAGAAAATAAAAATGCAGATAGACAGCATTTACAAGATGATCTTAATAAGTTGATAGAATGGTCTGAGAAGTGGCAAATGCTGTTTATTTTTTGAAAGAATAAAATAGGTCCCAGTACTGATCCCTGCAGTACTCCACTCAAAACCGATTTCCAGTTTGAAACCTCCCCATCAACTACTACTCTTTGTCTTCTATCAATAAGCCATTTTTCTATCCAGTTGATCATTCCATTTCCTATGCCATGGGCCTTTAGTTTAAGTAGTAGTCTTTGGTGTGGCACTTTGTCAAAGGCTTTTTTAAAATCTAAGTAGATTATATCTACTGGTGATCCCTCATCTACCCACTTTGTGACATCTTCCAAAAAAACATAACATATTTGTTAAGCATGACCTCGCTTTTAAAAATTCATGTTGAGATGGGTTTATCAATTTATTTGTAACAAGAAAATCAACCAGGTGATCTTTAATTAGTCTGTCTAATAGTTTGCAAATCACCGATGTTAAACTCACTGGTCTGTAGTTCTCTGACTTGTTTCTCGAACCTTTTATAAATAATGGCATAATGTTTGCTTCTTTCCATTCTAACGGAACTATTCCCTCCTCTAATGACAAATTGAACACTGTTGCAAGCGGTATGCTGATTTGTTCTACAATTTCCAATAGTAATTTGGGAGGAATCCCATCCACTCCAGGTGATTTATTATCCTTCATATCTCTTATTTTCATAGCTGCCATTGTTGGGGTTACAATTAGTTGTCCTAAATAGTCAAACTCTCTCCCTTCGAACTTAGTCTCAAGTACTGGTAATATACTAATATCTTCCCTGGTAAACACCGAACTAAAGTACTCATTTATGTTTTCTGCCATTAAGAATCCCTCTGTTATTATGTTTCCATCACTGCCTTCTAGAGGACCGACCTTATCCTGAACTTTCTGTTTACTTCGAACATACGCATAAAAACTCTTGCTGTCATGTTTTTTATTAAAAGCTATTTTTTGTATTTCTAATTTCAGCTGTAGCTTGATTAAGTGCTTCTTTATAAATGCTATAGTCTTCTTCACTTCCAGTATGTCTATATGTCTTCCACATCATTTGCTTGTAGTTGATTTTTCTAATGGCTTCCTTCGATAAGTGTTTCTTCTTTGACCGTTTCCCCTGTTTTTTCAAGGGGACAAATTTGTCAACGACGCAGTCAATTTCACTCTTTAAAATATTCCAGCATTCTGTTGCTGTCTTATTCTTCAGTGTGTTATTCCAGTCTGTCTTTGCTAAATATTCCCTCATGTTCTTATATCTTCCTTTGTGAAAATTCTTCCTGTACCTTATTTTTTATTCCGTTCTCCGTTTATTTTGATGATAAAATGTATCTGGTTGTGATCACTACATCCCAGTGGCTCACATATCTTGACATTATCAACAAATTCCTTCTGTGAGCTCAATACTATGTCTAACACGTTCTCGACCCTGGTTGCTTCTAACACATGTTGAGAAAGGAAACTATCTTGTACTAAATTTAACAATTCTTGATCATCTCTCCCGGTACTCTGTAGAGATGTCCACTGTATATGCCCATGGTTAAGATCCCCCATAATAATACAGTTCCGTTTACTCATTTCTTTGATAGCGTTATGTATATTTTCATTCTCTTCTATGCTTATGTTTGGACTCCGATACACTAACCCAACAGTTAATGTTGAGTTTCCTGTAACTATGTTACACCAGACAGCTTCTTCACATTCTGCTTCTTTTTCTAATTTTATTTCATAAGCCTGGATGGATTCTTTAATATAAAAGGTAACTCCGCCTCCCCTTCTTCCTAATCTATCTTTCCTAAACATTACATATCCTGTCATTCATAAATCGGCATCTGATATATCGGAGGTGGCCCAAGATTCAGTTATACCTATTACGTGAGGGTCAATATCTTCTACCATAATGTTTAGTTCATTTCTTTTGTTTACTATGCTCCTTGCATTTAAACAAACACATTTATAACCAAATTCCATAGGGCTTTCCAGGCTGTTCTTTGCTGATTTCTTTTTGCTATCTTTATCTATGCCTCTAGTATTTGGCTTCTCTGTGTATCCCCCCTGCGAAACTAGTTTAAAAAGTTGCAACCTGTTCCATTGTCCATCGATCGAAGCAGGTTCTCGGAGAACACTGCTGCGCCCTTTCCGCTTAGATGGAGGCCATCTCTCATATACATGTCTTCTTTCCCAACAAAATATCCCCACAAATCTTCTAATCCAACTCCTTCTTCACACATCTGCTCTACTAGTGTGCTAATTGCCATCCTCTTACAGTTTCTAAATGTTGCTTCCCTTCCCCTCATCACTGGCAAGATTCCTGAGAGTATGATCCGTTCAACTCTTGTCTTCTTCAGTGTCTCTACCAACTCTCTGCATCTCTTTACTATCCTGGTTGTTCCATCCCTGTCTGCATTGTTCGTCCCTGCATGTACTAATATAGACCCCCTTGGCCATGCCCCAATACGTTCTCTACTCGTTCAGTCACATGCTCTATCCTAGCCCCCGGAAGACAAACAACAACATCTTCTCCTTTGCTTAATGTCCTGTCTGTCTTTCGCAAAATGGAGTCTCCCATAAATACCCTTTCTGTTCTCAATGCCCCCTCGATCACTGCTTCAGAGTAGCTCCTCCGTTTTGCATCTCCCTGGTTGCTTACTTTTCCCCCTGCTGTTTTCTCTGTTGTTCCTTTCTTTCCTGTCTCTTTATCACCCACTATACTAATCTGTTCAAAAATACTGTTAACCAACAAACTTTAACCAAAACTACTACTCACTATAGGTCCAGTACAACTTTATGAATAACCTTAACACAAGACTAATACTTATCAATCAATATTTCCGCTTATTTTTCAAATTTTATACACCACCAATTTCAAACCTCTACATCCGCCAATTTTCCCGCCAATGGCTCTTAGAGTTGGCCAATTCACACATTGGTTTAGTGATTTCAAAATTATGCCATAGCATATTGAAAACTCCCCATATGATCATCCACCTCCACCCCATCCTATCCAACATCCATTTGCAAGGCATTGTGAAGCGCATGTTGGCTTTTATGCATGAAAACTGTCTTCTAGAAACTTTGACCTGTCTTCTGGAAACTTTCATAAAACCTTTTCACTTGACATCATATGATAAGCACTAAGATGACAAAAGAAATCTTGCTGTCGTGGAATGTAACTGCAAAGTAGATGGAATAGAGAGATGGCTCAGAAACTGAGATTCTGAAGGTAACATCACTACTTTTCCCCAAGATGCTAGCTATAACATGATCTTCAAATGAAAATTTTGCATTCCCGAGTTTGCACACAGAAACTGGATGTTGATGAGACCAAATAAATCGAGCCATCTAACAAATGATAAAGTAACAATTGCTAGAGAATATTGTGCAGGCCAAACGTGGCACTACCCCATAAGCTCTTATATAAATCCATCCGATAGAGATGCTGTCTCATAGTCGATGGAATGACAGCCTTGCAGGAACTTCAGTAACTACAAAGACGATGCAAATCATATGCTAAGCTCATCCAATCAAAAGCTCGAGGTCGTGACCAAGTGAAGGTTATCTTTGACAGTTATACGAAAGTACCCTCACTGCAGGAATCATCACCATGCAGAGGCAATTCCAAGTGAATACGATCCAAAATAGTAGATGATTCAACGTGCATCAGACTTCTATCCCTGGCTCAAAACGTCTTCGACACGAAAACTGCTGAGAACCTAGTAACCGTGACACGCAATGATGTCAAGAAAAACTCCGACTGCCCTATGTCTACAGGTGTGAGCATACTCAAAAAGCAAACAGTCGCATGATTCAACATATTGTGGAAGATGCAGAAATATATGAATAGTATATCTATACTCCAAACACACTGATGTCATGCTTTTGGCTCTTCGCTTGGAGCCATAATTGGGTACACAAGCATTAAACAAACTCCCACGTACCATGGTGCATGGTTGGAACATACAAGGCGAGCACATGTGCAGGCGAAAGTTTCATCACATGATGTAGTCTTAGACCCAATCTTCCCCAAATCTCTGGAGCCTGATAGCACCAGCATGGTGGCCGATTGTTGTCAATGCAAACCAAGGAAACACCAGCTCCAGAATTCAGTGCTGGTTCAGTTTTGCAGCTGACGCAATGCAGCTTTGCATTAAAAAGCCATGCTATAAAATGGTGGATGTTACAAACAATTATTACTATTTGAAATTCAGTAGTAAATGTCAAAGGTAATGCAATTTAAATAATCATATATAAAAACCCTACATTTTGGCATCGATTTTATAGCTCTAGAATACGTGCAATTGCAGTGGATGTTGGGGGTTGGGTGGGGATGGATGAACACATTGAGTGTTTTCAATATGTTAAGCCATAATTTTGAAATCAATAAACCAATGTTTGAATTGGCCAACTCTGTCCATTTTACAGAATAACTAAGAGCCATCTTTAAATCGTTGCCTCCAAACATCTATATTTCCACAACAGCTTCAAGGTTCGCCGATACGTAGATCATAAGACATAGGGATAACAGGTTCTTTTAAGATACATAAATAATACTGTTTGATGGGGCCATCTATTAGAATGACGGATAACTCAAAAGTAATACAACACATAATTACTTCAATTTGTTTTGGACATCAAATCCACGTAGTTCTTAAGCTGTGGATATAATAATTTTATAGATTTTGTCGGGCGCCATCTTAAAAATGGCGAATATTACAAAATGGCCGACCGAACGCCGGAAAATTCCAAAAATGGTTTATTTGAAATCCTTGTCCAATAGAACATATATCCACGTACCATAATTATTTCTCTTGATGAAACAGTTATTAACGTATGGCGAAATAACATCTGGCGGCCATTTTAAAAATGGCGGCTAAATTACTATGGGACGAAATAGAAAAAATGACAACAAGGGTTTTTAAGTTCTATATACTATTTAGATGATTTAAAAACCTGTTGCCAAGACTATACCCAAAAATATACTTCCTTTATACTTGCCGACGCACTTATGTATTGTTTTCATGATCTGACCAGTGGCCAGCTTGGATTGATAAAAATTACCAGAATTGCTCACAATTGCCGTTTGGGCAATCAAGCTGAATTTATTCTAGGACTTGATGAGTCCAAATCAACTAAAATGTTCCTAGGATAGAACATGTATAGGTTCACTGTTGAACAGATGTGACGGTCAAATGCACAATTTCTAAAATGTATCATTATGCGATACACGTTAGGTGGGTTGAGACGTCTGTTCCTCTCATTGGATTTGCCTTAACTATTAATACAGCTATTTTATCACGCAACCTCATCTTTCTAGCCGGTATGCGTTATTGATTTCTAAAAAATATGTTCTCACCATTTTAAATTTGGCCACTCTAATGTGTGTGTGTGTGTGTGTGTGTGTGTGTGTGTGTGTGTGTGTGTGTGTGTGTGTGTGTGTGTGTGTGTGTGTGTGTGTGTGTGTGTGTGTGTGTGTGTGTGTGTGTGTGTGTGTGTGTGTGTGTGTGTGTATGTGTGTGTGTGTATGAGGGGATGCGTGAGTATATATATATATATATATATATATATATATATATATATATATATATATTCACATACATAGAAAAGAGCAGAGCAAGTAGCACGTCAAAGTTTTATAGTAACGCACGCACGCACGCACGCACGCACGCACGCACGCACGCACGCACGCACACACACACACACACACAATATATATATATATATATATATATATATATATATATATATATATATATATATATATATATTAGAGTGGGCAAATTATAAATGGTATCTACATAATGAAACATACGTAAATACGCTACATGTTCATCCAGTTAGCGAAGTCAGTGTGCGTTGAGTCATATTGTGTTCTGTTTAGATGAAACCTTCGATGGGAAAGCCTGCGTGTTTCCCTTTCTCTATCACCGTAGGAGGTATACAGAGTGTACATACGATGACGGAGGTGGTGCTAAATGGTGCGCCACAACCGCAAACTACGACAGAGACAAGAAATGGGGTTCCTGTGTAATTGGTTAGTCGCTTTGGTTACTTTGGTGACATTGTAAGTTCAAAATAATGCCTAAAGACGATGTGAGATATTAGACCTACGGTTGTGCCTCCAATGTAAAGTAACATGGGCAAATCGCAACTTCTTGGACACGACGCCCACCCGCAAAATGTAGAGCACGACGCCTAACTGCTATAAGTATGGCTGGAAAATAAGAATGTTGAGATAATCAAAATCGGTATGCACTTTAGTGTCATTATAACCATTAGGTTATTGTTTCGTATCGGTCTACGTGCGCTTATTGTATGCCAATTTAGCGTTCGTCGTGACGCAGTTTGAATGAATTAGACGCGAGAAATATGTTCATTTTAAATACGAATGCATATCGGTATAGGGGTGACGTTAATGTTAAGACTTAAAAGCATATCCGTCGAGTGCTGAGAATAATGGTCAAAGCAATAATATAACATGGGCTGCATGTCACACTACGTGGATCAGCCAACTTAGTTATATGCGCTCTATTGGTTATGTAACATGTCTAAGGTTTGGCCTACGATGAGACAGATGAGATGAGACAGAATATCCAGAACGCTCAAAAGCGATATAGTGCATTGTCACAAAATACGCGAATGCCTATGCTACGTCTACTATTGATCACATGGGAGGCACACACACACACACACACACACACACACACACACACACACACACACACACACACACACACACACACACACACACACACACACACACACACACACACACACACACACACACACACACACACACACACACACACACACACACACACACACACACACACACACACACACACACACACACACACACACACACACACACACACACACACACACACACACACACACACACACACACACACACACACACACACACACACACACACACACACACACACACACACACACACACACACACACACACACACAACACACACACACACACACACACACACACACACACACACACACACACACACACACACACACACACACATGCCACGTTGAACTGGGTGGCACAGGAAACCATTCTATGAAATCGGGACCAGTACGAAAGCTACTCACATGACAACAAGAACATTTGGATTAATTATTTAACAGTTCAACACCTGGCAAAGTGCAAATATATTTGTTTTGTGCTACCTAGGCTAAACACAGCAGTGCTATTTTTTTATCTAACAAGGAACTATCTGTTCTATATCTGTTCTATATCTGTTCTATATCTGTTCTATATCTGTTCTATATCTGCATTGTTTTCGGAATCAATCTGAAGCTATCCACACGCACGCACGCACGCGCGCGCACGCACGCACGCACGCACGCACGCACACACACACACACACACACACACACTTTCATTAAGCCATAAACGTTCAGTTCTTACGTTACTAACACGTGTCTATGTTGATTAGCACGTCATTTGTGTCTTTTCATAGTCATTCTTCATTCTCTTTTTCATCATTTGTTTCTGTTCTATTCCAGTTCTACAAAAATACTTCTTTACCAATGTGATATTTTTCTCATATATGTATCCATATAATTTATTTATAGGATATATTAAAGCGTCGATCCTAATTCTGAGAGGTAAATCAAGATAAAGATCCCGCGGTCACCTCGAATGCATGGGAGCAATACTATTCAGCCTGGGACGAATCTACTCGAGGCAACTTGACGTCCATTCTGTGACAACTCTGTTCCCGCAGGTCGTCATGTATTAATTTTGTTCATCAAGCCGACAGCTGGAGATATGTAAACTGTTGTGCATACAGTCGTTCTTTATATATCTCCAGCCGTCGTCATGTATTAATTTTGTTCATCAAGCCGACGGCTGGAGATATGTAAACTGTTGTGCATACAGTCGTTCTTTATATATCTCCAGCCGTCGTCATGTATTAATTTTGTCCATCAAGCCGACGCCTGGAGATATGTAAAGTGTGGTGCATTCAATCGTTCTCAATAAAGATATTCAAATTAATTCCAATTCGATCGTTATCGTAAAAGACGGACCAGCAAACCAGTTACCGCACTGTTTCCCTTCACATATGGTACTGTATCAGTGCACATAAGACGACAATTGACGATGCCTTAGAATATCTACTTAGAGAAATACTGTCGGAACGTCAAGCTTGTTGCAACAACTCTGTATCCATCCCCTAATTTTGTCACAATAGTCTTTGTGTGAGAAAGTCAAAATGTGAACTTGTGTCTCTTCACGTCTCTTCTATTGTCTTTGTACACAAGAAGAGCCAAACAACTTAACTTGATTTAGAAGTATAATGTTCTATGAAACAATGACGGAGCAGCACATATCTTGTTCATTTCGGCTTCTTCACACAGTAATGATGTTTTTGTACAAAGAAAGTAGACAAACAGTGAATTTGCTTTCCTAATGTATATATATATATATATATATATATATATATATATATGAGAGAGAGAGAGAGAGAGAGAGAGAGAGAGAGAGAGAGAGAGAGAGAGAGAAGATGACCGCGTAGCACGCCATTTTAACCAATATTGGTTTGAAATCTACGTATGCACCACAAATTATAATAAAATGTGTCTATATTGTAATTGGAAAACTTATATATCTCTAATATTCCAATTTTGAAGCCCCTTTTAAAAGTTATCTTCGGATCTTCAAATGCAAGTGCATTGTGAGCAAATACTAATGAACATTTGAATGAACAGAAACACCCCAGCCACACACGCCCCACTGTCACCCCAGCCAAACACGTCCTACTGCCACCCTAGCCACACACGTCATATTGCCACCCCAGTCAAACACGCCACACAGCAACCCCAGCCAAATACGCCTTACTGCCATCCCAACCACACACGCCACACTGCCACCCCAGCCACACACGTCCTACTGCCACCCCAGCCACACACGTCCTACTGCCACCCCAGCAGCACACGCCCTATACCCCAGCTACACATGCCCGACTGCCAATCGAGCCACACTGCCACCCCACCCAAACACGCCACACTGTCATCCTAGTGGGCTAGGAGAAGACAGTGGGGTAAGAGAAGACAGTGGGGTAGGATAAGACAGTGGGGTAGGAGAAGACAGTGGGGTAGGAGAAGACAGTGGGGTAGGAGAAGACAGTGGAGTAGGAGAAGACAGTGGGGTAGGAGAAGACAGTGGGGTAGGAGAAGACAGTGGGGTAGGAGAAGACAGTGGGGTAGGAGAAGACAGTGGGGTAGGAGAGGACAGTGGGGTAGGAGAAGACAGTGGAGTAGGAGAAGACAGTGGGGTAGGAGAAGACAGTGGGGTAGGAGAAGACAGTGGGGTAGGAGAAGACAGTGGGGTAGGAGAAGACAGTGGGGTAGGGCAAGACAGTGGGGTAGGAGAAGACAGTGGGGTAGGAGAAGACAGTGGGGTAGGAGAAGACAGTGGGGTAGGAGAGGAGTGTGGGGTAGGAGAAGACAGTGGTGTAGGAGAAGACAGTGGGGTAGAAGACAGTGGGGTAGGAGAAGACAGTGGGGTAGGAGAAGACAGTGGGGTAGGAGAGGACAGTGGTGTAGGAGAAGACAGTGGTGTAGGAGAAGACAGTGGGGTAGGAGAAGACAGTGGGGGTAAGAGAACACAGTGGGGTAGGAGAAGACACTGGGGTAGGAGAAGACAGTGGGGTAGGAGAAGACAGTGGTGTAGGAGAAGACAGTGGGGTAGGAGAAGACAGTGGGGTAGGAGAAGACAGTGGGGTAGGAGAAGACACTGGGGTAGGAGAAGACAGTGGGGTAGGAGAAGACAGTGGGGTAGGAGAAGACAGTGGGGTAGTAGAAGACAGTGGGGTAGGAGAAGACAGTGGGGTAGGAGAAGACAGTGGGGTAGGAGAAGACAGTGGGGTAGGAGAGGACAGTGGGGTAGGAAAAGACAGTGGGGTAGGAGAAGACAGTGGAGTAGGAGAAGACAGTGGGGTAGGAGAAGACAATGGAGTAGTATAAGACAGTGGGGTAGAAGACAGTGGGGTAGGAGAAAACAGTGGGGTAGGAGAGGACAGTGGGGTAGGAGAAGACAGTGGGGTAGGAGAGGACAGTGGGGTAGGAGAAGACAGTTGGGTAGGAGAGGACAGTGGAGTAGGAGAGGACAGTGGGGTAGGAGAAGACTGTGGGGTAAGAGAAGACAGTGGGGTAGGAGAAGACAGTGGGGTATGAGAGGACATTGGAGTAGGAGAGGACAGTGGGGTAAGTGTAGACAGTGGGGTAGGAGAAGACAGTGAGTAGGAGAAGACGGTGGGGGAGGAGAAGACAGTGGGGTATGAGAAGACCGTGGGGTAGGAGAGGACATTCGAGTAGGAGAGGACTATGGGGTATAGATTGGTATAGATCTTATCCAAAGTGGCATCACCCCGTATACGAACAGTCACAATCTCCTTCAGCCTGTAGTGTGTTTTTAAGTAGGTCCCTATCGTTCGTGTATATGCTTGAAATCATCAGATAAGATGCCAGTGTGATGGTGGCGTTGTAACATACAATCCAGGAATGGCAAATATGGTTTACCATAATGTGTGCTGGTGGATTATGTATAACTCCAATGTGTATGTGAGCGAAATCCACAGAGTTTCCATGTCGTTGTTACATAGTTATGTCCATTCCTTGAAAGGGATGCCATGTTTTACAAAGCATGCACATGACCCCTCAGCCATGTCTGCCGGCTTGGTCTTTTCTGATGTGAAAATACCCAGGTGCACAAATTGGTTCGTTTGGTACACCATGCCTCTATGGTTGTTGCTATATTAGTAGGGTTTAGTTTCAGTATTTCTGAGAGTTCTGTTATTTTTGGTACGATTGATCTTACGTTTGTATTTACGACCACCGGCAGGTGTCATTTTCACATGGGACTTGTACGTCATTCCCCTAGGAAGTAAATGACGGCTTGATCAACGTGTTTTGCGAAGCCTCATGCTCAAGCGGCCGGTGCAACTGGATTGAGATGTTTTATGAGCGTCAGCCCCCTCACCTCCGAATAATTCTGATGACAATACATCTTACGAGGTAACACAAATATAACATTGTGAAGTGTTTTAACTTGTTTCATTAACCTTCAAATTACGTGATTCCATCTACGACAAGATGAGAGTGAGGCAGTCAATTAAAGTTGCATATACATGCCTATGTCTGTGTATCCGAAGGTGAAAGTGATAGTATATGGTGACCACTATATAAGATGACTATTCCGCAATGTGCAACAAAACAGAAAACAGTTTGTGTTATTATGTTTTTAGTCTATATATCAGGTGTGTTTACGCAGCCCGCAAGCGCGGCTTTGTAGGCTGTGAAGGTGCTTGCTTAGGACGCTCATCGCACCGTGCAACAAAGTATATATAACCAGAGCTATACTATTAGATACGAGATGAGGCACTCTTCTCGGTTGGACCAAATCTCGCTCAATCTCGGACGTCTTGTCGTTTAGTATGGCATAAAAACAGTTTAAACGTTTGATCCCATCCGTGTGAAGGCGCTGTGTGTAAAGAGACTCAGCTCTGATGTATCAGCTCTGACGTCACCGGAAATCGCGGGAATTTGACGTCGCGGTACTGTGACGTCATAGCAATATCACGTCTATGAACGTTGCGGGAATGCGGAAACGTGACGACGGAGTTTGTTGTATCATTGGACAACTCGTGGTCGTGAATATTTTCGCAGCTGTGTGACATTCCGGAAATGTACGACATAAATTTCAGTGAGGATTTCACTCCACGTGTCTTGGAACCAAGTGTAGACATGCTTCCAATGCTTTCCACACGCACGCACGCACGCACGCACGCACGCGCACGCACGCACGCACGCACGCACGCACGCACGCACACGCACACGCACACGCACACGCACACGCACACGCACACGCACACGCACACGCACACGCACACGCACACGCACACGCACACGCACACGCACACGCACACGCACACGCACACGCATCCAGCGGATACCCATGTTTCCATACATGCTGAATGCATAACATTTAATAGACTACACGGCAGAGTAACCGCCAGGTCCCAGGTGGTCTAGTGGTTAGGATTCGGCGCTCTCACCGCCGCGGCCGGGGTTCGATTCCCCGTCTGGGAACACGTTTTGCAGGATGCTTATCTTAGATATTTGTGCTTGCGTTTTCTAGTTAGAATAAATGTCTAAATTGTTGCCATAACGCGACTTTTTTGAACGAATGTTTTTCTTACTACTTAGCCTTAGTATCAATATATTAAGCTTGTTACGTGATCAATGGCGTAGCACTGGAGGGGCCATCCGACAACCAGGCAAACTCTGTATATGTATATGTGTATGTGTATGTGTATGTGTATGTGTATGTGTATGTGTATGTGTATGTGTATGTGTATGTGTATGTGTATGTGTATATGTATATGTATATGTATATGTATATGTATATGTATATGTATGTGTATGTATATGTATATGTATATAGTATATATGTGTATGTGTATGTGTATGTGTATGTGTATGTATATATATATATATATATATATATATATATATATATATATATATAACTCAAACCCAACTCGTTTAAAATGAATAAACCATATTCCTTTAGACGCATTTCATAATAAATATTCCTGAGTTTTGGTATCATTTTGGTTGCTCTCTTTTGTACTCTTTCTAGCATATCACTACCCTTCTTGTGATAGGGCCTCCATGCTTGTTTACAGTATTCTTAATGAGGCCTAAATATTGTTTTGTACAGCGGTATTATTAGTTAATATTCCTTGTACACTATATTTCGCCTAGTTAATCCAAGAATTTGGTTTCCTTTCGCTGCAGCAATTCCACACTACTCTGATACCTTCTTCTCAGTAATAATAGTTAACCTTAAGTCCTTTTCAGTATCTTGTACAGTACCACCCATTGTATATTGTGCGTCTTCAGTCACATGTTCTGCGTGGAGGCACTTACACTTCAGCATTTGACACTTCTCAGACCATTCGGTCAACTTATTCAGAACATCTTGTAATTGTTGTCTATCTGCATCACTTTTCTATCGTCCGCAAACTTCAATACCTTGCTTATTATAACATCATCCAAATCATTGATGCATATTAAGAATAAAATAGGTCCCAATACTGATCCCTGCGGTACACCACTCAAAACCGATTTCCTGTTTGAAACCTCCCCATCAACTATTACTCTCTGTCTTCTATCAATAAGCAATTTTTCTATCCAGTTAACCTTACCATTTCCTATGCTATGGGTCTCCAGTTTAAGTAGTAATCTTTAATGTCGCACTTTGTCAAAGGCTTTTTTAATCTAACTATATTATACTAGTGATCCCATAACTACCCACTTTGTAACATCTTCCAAAACAATTACAGATTTGTTAAGCATGACCTCGCTTTTAGAAACCCATGTTGAGATGGGTTTATTAAGTTATTTTTAACAAGAAAATCAACCAAGTGGTCTTTAATTAGTCTTTCTAATAGTTTGCAAATCACCGATGTTAAACTTACTGGTCTATAGTTGTTTCTCGAACCTTTGTTAACTAATGGTATGGTGTTTGCTTCTTTCCATTCTAACGGAACTACTCCCTCCTCTAATGAGAAATTGAACACTTTGCAAGCGGTATGCTAATTTGTTCTACAATTTCCAATAGTAATTTGGGAGGAATCCCATCCACTTCAGGTGATTTATTATCCTCATATCCCTTATTATCTTAGCTACCATTTTTGAGGTTACAATTAGTTGTCTTAAATAGTCTGACTCTCTCCTTTCGAACTTATTCTCTGGTACTGGTAATGTACTAATATCTTCCCTGGTATAAACCGAACTAAAGTACTCATTTAGGTTTTCTGCCATTAAGAAGCCATCTGTTATTATGTTTCCATTACTACCTACTACAGGACCGACCTTATCCTGAACGTTCTGTTTACTTCGAACATACGCATAAAAACTCTTGCTGTCATGTTTTATAGTAAAGGTTAATTTTGTTTATAGCTTCTATTTGAATTTCTAATTTCAGCTGTAGCTTGGTTAAGAGTATAGTCTTCTTCCAGTATGTCTATATGTCTTCCACATCATTTGCGTGTAGTTGCTTTATTACCGTTTCTCCAATTCTTTCAAGGGGACAAATTTATCGACGATGCAGTCAATTTCACTCTTTAAGATATTCCAGCATTCTGTTTCTGTCTTATTCTTCAGTGCGTTATTCCAATCTATCTTTGCTAAATACTTCCTCCTGTCCTTATATCTTCCTCTGTGAAAATCACTCCTAGTACTCTGTAGAGATTTCCAGTTTACTCACTTATCATTTATAGCATTTTCTACTTTCTCATTCTCGTCTATGCTTATGCTTAGACTTCGATAAACTAACCCAACAGTTAATGTTGAGTTTCCTGTAACTATGTTACACCTGACAGCTTCTTCACATTATGCTTCTTTTAAAAAAAACATTTCATAAGCCTGGAAGGATTCTTTAATATATAAAACAACTCCACCTCCCCTTCTTCCTATTCTATCTTTCCTAAACATGAAATATCCTGTCCTTCCTAATTCGGCTTCTGATATATCGGTGTGATACCAACTGAATACCTATTATGTGAGGGTCAATATCTTCTACCATAATGTTTAGTTTCATTTCTTTTGTTTACTATACTCCTTGCATTTAAGCAAACACATTTATAACCAAATTTAGTATAGTTTTCCTGATTGTTCTTCGCTGATTTCTTTTTGCTGTCTTTATCTGTGCCTCCAGTATTTGGCTTCTCTGTGAATCGCCCATGCGAATCTAGATTAAATAGTTGCAACCTCTTCCACTGTCCATAGATCGAAGCAGGTTCTCAGAGAATACTACTGCGCCATTTCCACTTAGATGGAGGCCATCTCTCACGTACATGTCTTCTTTCCCAACTAAGTATCCCCATAAATCTATGAACCCAACTCCTTCTTCTTCACACATCTGCTCTATTAGAGCGTTGATTGACATAATTGAATAATTTGTTCAATTCTTGTCTTCTTCATTTCCCCTACCAACTGTCTGTACCATGCACTATCCTAGTTGTCCTCTCCCTGTCTGCATTGTTTGTGCCTACGTGTACTAATATAAATCATCCGTGACCATGCACCACAATGTTCTCTACCCGTTCAGTCACATGCTCTTTCCTAGCCCCCGGAAGACAAACAACAACATCTTCACCATTGCATAATGCGTGCGTGTGGACCTATATATAGCTATTGTATTGGTTCCCCCTACTGGACTACATGTATGAAATATACACTTGGACACGTGATACTCTTGTTATACAGGAAAGCGCATGCGCACCATGTACGATACAGCGAGTGGGTGTAATAAAAGACGCAGCGCATATTAACATGTACGATCTTGTGTTTGGCATCACTGACGGCAATGCTCCAAGCACTAGTTCTATAAACTGTGGTGTGTGTGAAGTTGGATGCCAGTGGCGTAGCATACATATATATATATATGGGTACCATCTGGCAGAGGATAGCGCAAGATAGGCAGATGTGGAAGCAGCATGCTGAGGCCTTCGCCCAACCACGGGACACTATGACTGCACAATGATGATGATGATGATGATGATGATGATGATGATGATGATGATGATGATGATGATATATATATATATATATATATATATATATATATATATATATATATATATATATATATATATTCAAACCCAACTCGCTTAAAATAATGCCGACATGACAACCAAGTTCACTGACCAATGTAGCTGGCAGTTCAGCAAAACCATTCACAGGAGGCGTCAAAGTTAGAAAGTAAGAGAGAAACGACACATTATTAATGAGACACTAACCCAAAGCGCCTACATCACAGCAGCCTATAGCCGCCCACCACATTCCCCACTTTCCTCACCTAAAACCTACTGAAAAAGACCATTACAAATACCAACTTGTAGTCGCTTACTCTGATGAAGAATTAATTATACATCCCTTATTTATTACACAATCAATTAGAAACTGTGACAAATTCAGCAGGACCTTTACACAAGGTCTGTTTTGTGGTGAATGTATGTCACATATCAAGTTAATGCACCGATCTAAATGTGACCTAATGACATTCAAGGATTGCAGTTAGGAATGGATGGGTTGGATTGTTGAGGACAAATAAAACCAGCACACTGTCACATCAAGAAGGCATGCAGTGCTGTAAAAAATACGCCAGAAAAATAACCAAGTAAAAGTAACCTCCCAAAACATTACTTAAGTAACAGTACTCGCGAAAAAATACTTATGTAAAAGGGGCTTTTATCCGGGAGAGCTTATTTCCGGGGGGCATATTTCCAGGAGGGCTTATTTCTGGGAGGCTTTTTCCGGGAGGGGGCTTATTTCCGGGAGGGGTTATTTCGGTATCCCAGCCAGCTATATGGAGAAAGCTTGGTTTGGTTTGAACAACCAAACCAACCTACCTACATGATATGCACAGTTGGGAATTACGTGAATGTGCAACTTGCCAATGTATGAAGACACAAGGCCGACCCTTCACCGAAGTATCAGCCTAAGAAATATGTGTAACACCGAGTGGGAACAACAGCATAAGTCGGTGCGCTGAAAGACAGAAGGATGCTAAGTTGTAATGCGTGATGAATTTTTCGTGAACGGGCGTTCGTAACTCACATGACATCGCTGCAGGGCTGAGACATAGAACACCTTGTGCACAAATAGCTATGACGTCATTGCGACGGTTGCACTTTACGTTTTTTTTTTAAACATGCTATCGTTAATATCTCTTCGGGTTCGACGCGTCTTATTCGTCGAAAGTGTTCGTTAAACAGAAGTAAATGCATAGGTACTAATCACGTAATTGTGTATCCCCGTTTTTGTTATTATATAAATTTGACCATAATTTATTATCTGGTGCGGGACTCTCACCACGTGACATTCATTGTTTCTGCCTAACGACCAGTTTTACCTACGACATTGAAGAGCGCGGATGTGTTTCAGCGAACGTTTCAGGACTGGACTTTCACTCGGGAAGTCTTGTTTCGGAAGCGCGAAGACCTGCAGAACAGCAATCGGGCTCCCGAATCACCCGAAGACACAAGACATATCATTGGCCGACAGCGTCGATCTTCACTCCAATGTTTCACATCGACATTAGTGGCGAACCTCGACGGAATGGGTCAGGATTTTTGGATGCGTTCAAGTTGACGAAGCTTACGTGGACTGTGACATTAGTAATCATAATTGGACGTTAGTGATTAAGTAATTAATTAAATAATTAATGTTTAAACATTTTATGTAAATTGTATGTAATAAAAATGGATAATTTATATTGTATGTAAAATGTGTTTGTATTAGTTTACGTATGGTTACGCGATCATCGAAGATGCGGGTCTAAAAAACGAGCGAACTACGGATTTCGCTGTTATTGCCATATTGGGGCAGCCATCTTAGCATAGCCTCTGTTTCGATGTTTTGCCATATCCCGAAATGCCCCACTCCGGCCCTGATTCCGCTGGGTGAACCGGCGGAATTGTGCGCAACATCTCTATCAGTCCACAAAGAATATACCGCGCGCCAAGAGCAGAATAGGCAGGGTAGGATCACCAGTGAGTTGGGGAAGCAGTAATAGGCACCATGGATGAAGGAGCAGGAATGCAAGAGAAGCTGCCAAACCCTGCAAATTCGGCGGGGGCATACTTATGATTCTGTCCCCCCTCCCAGAAATGTCTCAAAACACTGGCGGCACTTAGACCAGGGAACGGGGGGTAGCTGACCCCCTCCATGCTAAATCAGGAGTTCCGAAATAGACAATGAAATAGCAGAGAAGCCGTTCTGAGTTTGGGAAGTAAAAGAACCATGGAGGACGACATGCAACCTGGCAGTGACCACTTTCAGTGCCAGCATAACACTTTTGTAGAAAACTCGGCTTGGCGTAAATGTTCTCAAAAAGACGGATTAGTCCAACGAGATCTTATGAAATCATAACATTGTATCCACAATATATACAGACTAGTCAGTTAATAGAAACTGCCGAGTGCTGGGAACAACCAGAAACTAGAAACTGAATTTTTGGGGCAGCGGCGGCGAAACTAATGTTCTACCACAATTCGCTGTGGGGTCCTGAAGCGCCGGGGGTTCACCCCCCCCCCCCAATGACGTAGTCAGGAATTTTCATTGGAGTGGACACCCGACAACCAAGCAAATTCTCTCTGTGTGTGTGTGTGTGTGTGTGTGTGTGTGTGTGTGTGTGTGTGTGTGTGTGTGTGTGTGTGTGTGTGTGTGTGTGTGTGTGTGTGTGTGTGTGTGTGTGTGTGTGTGTGTGTGTGTGTGTGTGTGTGTGTGTGTGTGTGTGTGTGTGTGTGTGTGTGTGTGTGTGTGTGTGTGTGTGTGTGTGTGTGTGTGTGTGTGTGTGTGTGTGTGTGTGTGTGTGTGTGTGTGTGTGTGTGTGTGTGTGTGTGTGTGTGTGTGTGTGTGTGTGTGTGTGTGTGTGTGTGTGTGTGTGTGTGTGTGTGTGTGTGTGTGTGTGTGTGTGTGTGTGTGTGTGTGTGTGTGTGTGTGTGTGTGTGTGTGTGTGTGTGTGTGTGTGTGTGTGTGTGTGTGTGTGTGTGTGTGTGTGTGTGTGTGTGTGTGTGTGTGTGTGTGTGTGTGTGTGTGTGTGTGTGTGTGTGTGTGTGTGTGTGTGTGTGTGTGTGTGTGTGTGTGTGTGTGTGTGTGTGTGTGTGTGTGTGTGTGTGTGTGTGTGTGTGTGTGTGTGTGTGTGTGTGTGTGTGTGTGTGTGTGTTTGTGTGTGTGTGTGTGTGTGTGTGTGTATTTGCTTTTTTACATAGCTTATCATGCATGAAATGGATATTATGTGAAACATTATTGACCATAGCAACAACACAACTAGAGCTAATTAGCAATCGTGCAGCCAGAGTAGCCCACACACCGTTATTTTGCTGCTATGATTACAGAGCAGTAGCAGTTTCACAAAACAATAGAAAACCTAATTTGAATTGTAGTACGTTTCATGTATGTTGCTGATGTGCCAGAAGAAAATCAATAACTGTGTGAATGTGTGTGCACATACTGATATGTTCAAATTCAGTATATTACTCGACACTGCTGTGTTGCAGTAATATTGGACAATTAGTACATTAAACAATGACAGTATGTTGTTTTATATCGCTGTAATACAGTTGGACGTGTGGCCTAACATGTGTTTTATATGATTGCTGCAGACTTAATTAAATAATTCTTTTTTTAACTCATGTTCTCATTTATTATGTCAGACCATCTGTTCAGATCTGACACAGATAGGAACAATATTTGTATTAACCTACAATTTCTGGTTAAAATCAGCATAATTGGTTGGTAGGCCAATGACGTATTGGGAACAAATAAAGGTGTAGCTTATCTTCAAAGGAATCATATACGAACCCATGAAAATAGGGTATACATAATATATGAGATGCAAAGCATCTATAAGAAAAATTCTAGCATAGATACATGAACACACGAACATAATTATACATGCTATTATTATCAGATTGTTTTCGTAATATAAGAATAAATACACCAAATCTAGTGTGCACCAAAAGTGCATTTAGTAAGCCCAATGCTTTGTTTGCAGTTTTAATGTTTAACTCAATTTTAACTTGGTCAAGTAAAAATCTATATAACAGTTTGTCTGGTGGGTCAAGTTTACTTAACACGAGCTAACAGACCATCATGCATAGGACTCTAGATAGACTCACACAAAAGTTTAACTGAAGAACCTTTAACAAATGTGCACAACAAGGGTATGATTTGCAAAACATTTTAATAGCGATCACACCGGTGATATTGTCAAGGTTCAGCCCCTAATCTTTGCATAAATAAGCATAACACAATTACCATCTCACCAAGCGTACCTGCTGACCTGGAACTATTTGTAACACGAACACCAAGTTATGTAAAATGACTATTTCAGTGTGAGCAGTTTAATAAAGACCTACATAACACATTTTGACTTAATTTGTTTCGCATCAGACACACGAAACTTCTATGCAGAGATTTCAAACTTCGTAAACAAATTAGTTACTAGATTTTGACAATGAACTTAAAACAACTGCACATTTTGTATGGCACCAAACCAATCTACAAGTACTAACCATTATTCATAAATGGTGCAAACTTGTATACTTGGTATCCTGCTGACGTGTCCTGCCCACGTCCACTTTTGTTTCCTGACTTGTTCAATCACGTTTGTGACATTTGTCTTTTCTCTTACCCATGTGTTTGTTTTCTGTCCCAGTATGTGATATTTAACATACTTCTTTCCATCTTTGTTTGTGCGGCTGCTAGCTTGTTCTTTGTTTGGGTCGTGTGTGCCCATGTTTCTGTGCCGTATGTAATTGTTGGAAATACGCATGAGTTATCTCTTCAAGCATGTCCCAATGTTACCCTTGAAGATGTCGCGGTGCTTAGCGAATGCTGTCCATCAGGCCGTGATTCTTCTTCGAATCTCCTTGTCTTGGGTTTTGTCTCAGGTAGATGTAGTTGTCAACGTTCTCGATGTGAGTGTTGCTGACATATATTGGTGTGTCGTTTTCCATCATCACCTTTGTTTTCGACTTGTTCATCTTCAGACCCTGATTTTCACTTTCATCAGCTAATTCCTGTAGCATTTGTTGTAGTTCTTGTGGTGTATGAGTATGTCGTCGGCGAAGCTAAGATGACCAAGATATTCGCCGTCTATATTCAAGCCTCTGGTTTCCCAAGTCAGCCGTCGGAATATACTTTCGAGTGCTGCCGTAAATAACTTGGGTGACATGGTATCTCCCTGTCGTACTCGTCTCCTGCTGTTGATCTTGTTGCTTTCTTTGTGCAGGTGGACTGTCATTGCGCTGTTGGTGTAGATTTCCTTCAGGACTTCTATGTACACATCTTCTATCCCCTGTTCTTGAGTTTGCACTGAGTCGAAGGCTTTCTCGTAGTCGAGAACGCGATGCAGAGTGGGATATTATATTCTCTACACTTCTCCTTCAGTTGGTTTACGACGTGGATGTGGTCTGTCGTAGAGTATCTGCTTCTGAATCCAGCTTGCTCTCCTTGCTGGTTTTCGTCGAGTGTCTTCTCCACCCTTTTCGTTAGTACTTTCGTGAGTACTTTATAGATGTTTGATATTAGACATATCGGTCTGTAATTCATGAGGACTTTCTTATTAAACTTCTTGAAGATTATCACCATCTTAACATTGTTCCACGCCGTAGGTATTCATCTTTCTGATAAGCATTTACTGTACAGCTTAGTGTCTTTGAGATGGTATCTTCTCCTGCTTTCAATGTCTAGATGTTTATATGGTCGTTGTCCGTTGCTGTCCCATTCTTCATATCTCTTCCACCTCCCATGATGTTATCTCTGGTACATCTTTTGGGGCAGTGTGGATTATGATAGTCTGTTCACTGTCGTATAGCTCGCAGTAAAATTCCTCTATTCGTTCAATGATCTTATCTTGATTGTGGATTTTTCTACCCTGCATTTTATTATTGACCGCCTGGTTTAACATTACAAACAACATATTTTGGCCTTTACCTCTATGGATAGAGGTTTTTGAATCGGTTGTCACTGTGATGTAGTTAGCAATAACAGTACTCCCTAGCACTGGTCTGCCTGTCGTCATATGAGCAAAACATTAATTATGCCAATAAACTAGATGTCTCAATATATGAGTTGCTTTTCTTTTATATACATAGTAATACATCCTGAAAATGAATGAAAAGTATTTGAAAAGTATTTGAAAAGTATTTGAAAACGTATTTGAACTACTTTCCAATATATTTGTATTTAAATACATTTGTATTTTTAAATGTTTGTATTTGAATCCCTCAAGAGTATTTGTATTTAAATATATTTCAATGTATTTGGCCCCATGTCTGGGCCCTACAGTCATTAAAATAACTCATTTTTCTTGGGTCATCGATGTGTTGCTACATCTGCAGGACAAACCAAAACATTTTCTAATTGACTAGAAAATTGAATAGATAATATGCACGGATCACGCAGACCAAGTTGACTCCACTACGTCATTCTGTTTCTCTAAGATGACATAGTTCATAGATTTTCTATGGCCATGTATTTTAAAAAAATCTGGTGAACCGCTGACGTTAAAATATGACTGTTGTTGGAAGTTGTTACTTTTTATTAACTTTGTTAGGCCCATATCACCAAAACATTGACTTTTAGCATTTTGAGCATGTATTGTTGTTTATATCAGGCATGCAGTATTACTGCTACAATGGTTTTAATTACTTCCAGGACAGTCTGGGCAAAATATACCTAAGAGACGTAATCTATAAATATCAATATCATCAACATGCTCAGAAATGTCCACTGATTTATTTCAAGCCTTCCCCAAATGCTCATTATCGGTTACTCCGTCGGTTTTCGTGGTCGCACCCTCAGTGCCGGTGACATCCGTGACAAAGCCAACGGCACTAGACTTGTTGCTGTAGTCTGATTTAGCTTCCTCAACTACGGTCTTGGGGTAGCTCTCAAAGCCTCTCATGTGTAACTCTTACCTTTGTTAGCCAACGTTAGCTGCGACTTTGGTCACTCAGTAGCAATGCAACGAAAATCAATACATGTCGTAGTGTACCATGACTGTTGCACACCCAAGAGACAACAGGTGTGCTGCACCCCTAGTGGCAACATTATAAAATCACGGTGACACAAATATCCGCAGTGCGTTTGTGAACATCCTCTTTTAGATTGTCTTCAAATTCATAACATTTTCAAGCAATTATTCCCAAATATACTAGAAATAATTATATATCCAAATCCAACCAGGCCTCTAGGTGAATATAAAACCTATGCCCATGAACCACCCGAATGGGTCGGAGCTGTCGACTATAACTGGCAACTGCTACACGTTGTGACAGGTGCAACCTCAAACCTCCAAAATAAGTGAGATACGACATATCTAAACAGTTAATAAACAAAGACTCCATCACTATTATATATGTTTATAATGTGAGATGGAATAGCTTCATATTGGTGATTCAGCCCACGTATGTACCGTAATACTTTATTTAAAGTGATATTGCTAGTGTTTCAGATATTCTTTCTAATAGTTTTGCAGTGAGCAAAATGTCTGGAAAACTTTACATGAGATAAATAACCCTGCAACCTAAACATTACGTACAGGTGTCAAAATCCGGAATCAATGCAAACTTTGAAGCAATTTTTGCCTTTTTTTTACAAAGAAACTCGTCTTATCTGTTGGTAATTGCATTCCCAATCCCACCAGCCCAATCCCATGACAACTCTTGCACATCCATGATCATGATTTTAGGATTTGCTCCCATATTTATGGAAAGGGTGCAATTTGGGGGTCAACTCGAGAGCCTAAAGGTAGTTTATCTTGCAGAATATCAAGAGGATGCAAACTGACGTTTTAGGAGAGCCACAAGAGGAAGAGCAGAATATTTTAGGATGACACTATTCACAGAGCAGCTCTGCGAATACGGTACCATTCCCCACTATTCGCAGAGCAGTGAAGTCACGATTACTTCTCATGATTACATGTTTTTTTTCATATGAACAGTTGCAAGCAAATATATTAGACAGAAAGTAATAGCAATATTAGAAGTAATCTAATAAATGTAATATTAATTGAGCTATTTCTATTACTGTTGAGCATTTCAGTTAAGTAAATATTGAGTCAGATTTCCCTAGGGTAATTAATACCTTCTCTCCACAGAGAAGCCACATCTCCTGACCCTCCTACTCACTGTAGTACTGGTAGTATAGTTGTTATAGTCAACGACTTGACACAGCCATGTGCTACAACACTAAGGGGCGAATCCCGATCTTTATTCTGATTGGATTAGTATTACAAACATTAGGTAATGGTGCGCCATGCATGTCAAACTAAACACTTAAATGTATAATCTGTAACATCCCTCTTTTTCCTAGCGCATCATAAATTGTAAAAGAAACACATCACCAGAATTAACTATGACTTATCAACATAGCGTAACGTACGAACTGGATAATTGCATTGTCTCTAAGACATTATAACTGATGATTGTAGCATATATGCAACTACTATGACCAACATACATTAGAAACATTTGCGAGATTTTAAGCATCATCTACCAAGACTTGAGACGCAACGCTATATTTCAACACATAACAATTGAGCGGTAAATCGCAATCTGTGATCAACGTTCAAAATTCTCCGTGTTTCACGAATGTTCATTGCAAATAAAGTAGTTAAGTCGCAATCACATTCCACTGCCAATGTTCACAATTCTGTTTAGCGTTCTCGCGAAATGTTCACTTCACTGTTTCAGCATGTTCATAGTCTGCCAACCAAACTGGTGGTCGTTTCTGTCGGCAAGATTTTCGTACAGGCATTGTCTCTTGGGACCTCTCATTGTTTGGTGAGTCTGCAGTCTCACACTCAGCTGACAGTCCTGGATGCACAACTTCTGGGTTACGTGTTGGTGGTCACCATGTTGCTCATACTGTTCGTCAGTATGATCGTCAACTGCATCTTCCATCAACGTGAGAGGTGGCGGCTCAGATGACTTGTGCAGCCACTTTCGGTTGCGACGATACACACGACCACTCGCAGTTGTCACCATGTAGGATCGTGGTGATGTGTGCACCGTTGTCACTGTCGCCGGTGTCCACGTCCTTCCAGACTTGATTCTTACGGTGTCACCTCGATCGAGTTTAGACAATGTCTTCGTCCCTCTGTCGAAGTATGCTTTCGCCTTCCCTTGTCTTTCTCTCAGTCTGACGTAAGCGTGTTCTGCAACTCTGGGCTTGAGCTACGACTCAGTTGTTGGTAGATTGTCGCGCAACTTCCGGCTCGTCAGTGGCTGTGCTGGCGATTATGGCATACCCGCTACTGGCGTGTTACGGTAACCCGATAGAGCTAAGTGAGGATCTCGGCTATCCTCATTTGTCTTTCGCATAAGTTGTTTGACCGTTCCGGTCATCCTTTCGCTCTGTCCGTTGGACGCTGCGTGTTCCGGACTGGACGTGTTGATGGTAAAACCATATTCAGCAGCAAACTTTCTCATTTTGGTTACTGTCAAAGGGCATGTTGTCTGCGACCAGAATTTCTGACACGTGCCTAGCAAACACTGTCCGGAAATGGCTATCACCACACTGGCTAACTTTCCTTGTAAGAGACACACCTCTGGATACTTGGAGAAGTAGACCATTATTATGAGATACGCACTTCCTCCGTACTCAAAGATGTCTGCTCGAAGCTTCTGCCATGGTAGCAGTGGCATTTCATGTGGAGTTAACGGTTCACGCTGATTCTCCCTCCTGTACTTCAAACAGATCGAGCATTTTACTATCATCTCGATGATGTCATTGTACATTTCTCCATTCCCAGATGACTTTCGTGGAGCTTTTACAGCATTTCACTTCTCATACTGTTGGGTATAACATGCAGTTCGTCTCTGATTGGCCAGTACTGCAGAATCAGTGGACCACAGTCCCTACGATGTCTCGGCCATCCTACAGCTATTGTCTGGCTTAGCTTTACCATGGTCTCATCTTCCGCAGTAGCGCATTGTACTTTCTGCTTTCGCTGGTTGGACATTGGTAAGTTCGTGACCAAGCTGTGGATTTTCATGTTTGTGTCAACTTCGATGTCATCACTTTCATGTTCGCTTTCCACGTACACTCTCGACAGAGTGTCAGCTATGTACATCGTTGGACCGGGATGGTAGTTCACATAGAGGTTGTACTTCATGAGTCTTAGCAGCATGGCTTGGATCCGTGATGACGCTTTGTGGATAGATTTCCTAGTGATAATTTCCAACGGATTGTGGTGGGATCGCGACTTCGCCTTTCCGGATACACATTTTGTTAAGGCACTGCTTGCAATGCTATCTGCGTTGCGATTGGTTGCTGGAAGTAAACACGCGCCACGTGCCTTTGGCAGTGCGACTTGGCAGGCGGGAGCGCCGTCGGATCAAGGAATACACAAAACCAACCAGAATGCGCGCAAAGTGAACTGAGCGAACTGACCTACATAAAACCATCACGCGCTGTTTTTTTGCCGCATATAAGATCGTTAGAATCTAGGTGAACAAAACTATTAGTAGAATAAGAGGGTAAATAGCCGAAAATACGATATTGTTTCGATTATGACGCAGTGCTAATAATTATTATCACATGCATTTAAAACATAACATTATTTCCATTTTCATTACATAAATCTTATTTTCGCAATTAATTAATCTCACTGCAAATAATTATGACATGCATTTAAAACATATCTTTACATTTTTATCACAAAAATTTTATTTTCGCAATTAATTGTGCTCCCTTGCCAATAATTATTATGACATGTTTTAAAACATTTATTTTCATTTTAACTACATACCTTTATTTTTATTTATTTTTACAGTCATGTCCAATCAATTTCATACAAGTTATACATGAAAATATAAACGAAATGAAAATAAACAGTAAAGCCTTTAAATATAAAATAACTTGCACAAAGCTAGCTTGTAAAGTACAATGTGAACATACAACTACATTACTTGAAGAAGAAATATGTAAAGATGTTTTTATTTCAAAACAAACAACTGATAATACTAATAATTAATAAATAGACAAGAAAATATCTACTGGTAGACATTTAAAAATAATAAGACAATACAAAACGTAATCATGAATATTATGATCTGGAGAATCACTGAAATTCATAACTGGACATTAAGAGTCAGGTTGAAATAATAGTAATGTTTAATCTGCTAACTCTTAAATGTAATATATTTATGGCATCATTCAACTCAACATTAACTTATGCAAGGCTGGCTTGTAAAGTACAATGTGAACATATCTTTTATATAACCTGACAAATAAACATGTCATACTCACTCCTAGTCATATAATGAGTAAATATATATTGTAGTGTCATGAACAAAACATACGACAGAGGCAAATTATCTACCAAGAAAAACAATACAAGTTATACAAATAATACTATTGTAAACACAATTGCTGTAAAACAATCAGAACACATTCATTGTGTGAGTGAACAGTATTGCAACGAAGCACAAGTCATTTCATTTCACTGCAACTAAGGCTGTTTGTTTACACAAAGATATTGCTAGTGTAAAACGTTGAGAACTTGCAACACACACTTATAATTGTATATAGCAAGCTGCAGTGCTATAATTCATTCTACACATACACACAATATCAACAATGAACATAAATGACAAGCAGACTGCCACAGTGCTGTTGATTTACAACAACAAAATATTTTCTAGGTGTGGAAATGGAATTAATGAAATTGTTGCAATTCCAATAGTTTCTCACACACACATTTGATTTAGGTAAACAATGCAATCAATGTAATGCGTTTTAGCCAAAGCAACGCTTGCAGACACAACATAATATATTATGCGAGGTTGTGTGGTGTTTGCCTCTTCTTCTTCTTCTTCTTCTTCTTCTTCTTCTTTTTCTCTTCTCGCAAGGACTTGTTGAAGTAAAGTTTTCTCTTTACATGTTTTTTCATCAATTAATGTAGTTGTATATTCTGTATGTTTTATTGTTTATTTGTATTTCTTTTATATTTTCGTGTATGATTGTACGAACATTATTGGAAATGACTGCAATAAATAACACTGATATAGTAAAAATGTAAATAAATGTTGTTTTAAATGCATGTCATAATAATTATTAGTAAGTGAGCACAATTAATTGCATTAAATGCATGTCATAATTATTAGCAAGTGAGATTAATTAATTGCGAAAATAAAATTTATGTAATAACAATGAAATAAATGCACGTGATAATAACTATTAGCACTGCAACATAATCGAAACAATATCGTATTTTCGGCTATTTACCCTCTCATTCTACTAATACATTTTTCCACCTAGATTCTAACGATCTTGTATGCGGCAGAAAAACAGCGCGTAATGTTTTTAAATAGGTCAGTTCGCTCAGTTCACTTTGCGCGCGTTCTGGTTGGTTTTGTGTATTCCTCGTTCCGACGACGCTCCCGCCTGCCAAGTCGCACTGCCAAAGGCACGTGGCGCGTGTTTACTTCCAGCAACCAATCGCAACGCAGATAGCATTGCAAGCAGTGCCTTAACAACATTTGTATCCGGAAAGGCGAAGTCGCGTTCGGATCTCACTTCTACCTCTCGCCCATAGATGTAGTGCTGAAATTTCTCTGCCGCACACACTACAGCGAGATATTCTTTCTTGGTCGGAAACCAGTTCATCTCTGTTGGAGTTAGTGCCTTCGAGTAGTAGGCTGCTGGTTGTCCTTCTCGCAGCAGACAGGCACCTATGCCAGTCTTAGAAGCATCACACTGTATTTGGACTTTCATGTTCGGATCGAACAGGCGGAGACCAGGTGTTGTGGAAAGAATCTCCTTGACTTTGTTGAAAGCGTGTTCATGTTCTGTGTTCCACACGAACGGTACGTCTGCTTTCAGAAGGCTTCTCGTTGGAGCTGTTACAGTAGACATATCTGATATGTACTGTGACAAGTAGTTCAGCATTCCTATCAGACGCTGAATATCTTTCTTGCACTCTGGTTCTCGCATATTGACGATTGCTTCGACTTTGGATGGGTCTGGCTTGAACAACTTGATGAGTGTGCGATCAGCTTCTTATTCGCTGTTGGGCGCAGTGATTATGTCGTCTGCAATCGCGTGCTCATCATCAATGTCACCAAATGTTTGGTACACTCTCTTCTGTAGGGGAACTTGCCAGAAAGCATCCTTCAAGTCGATCACTGTGAACACCTTCTTGCCATTTAGACGACAGGTTACATCTTCCACGGTAGGTATCTGGAAGTTCTCCCGCTTGATAGCTTTGTTCAGCTCTCTAGTGTCAAGATAAGAGTCTCAAGGATCCGTTTTTCTTCTCCACAATCATGAGATTGTGTACCCAGTCTGTGGGTTTGTTGACCTTCTGTATGACATTGTGTTTCTCCATCAGATCAAGTTTGAGTTTCAGTCTGTCTTGTAGCCCAAATGGAACCCTTCGAGGTGGTTCTTTCACCTGCACTGTGTCTTGTTCGATTACAATGTGTTATGGTTCTTCGAAACAGCCTAGTCCATTACACACATCTTTGTATGTACTGTTGATACTTTCTGTTGTGACTGCTTCTATACCATTCACTCCTCTGGTTATCAACCCAAGGTTGTCACACATTGAGAGTCCTAAAATCGGTGGTGATTTCGAGTTGACTGTGTAGAACTCACATTGCTTGTTGCGGCCATTCACTGAGCACTCGAGTTGACACTTCCCGGTATGTGTCACCCGCTGACCTCCATACGCTCTGAGCACAGTGCTTAACTGCTTTATCTGCGGTCTTGGTGTGATTTTTCTGAATGTTCCCAACGGCATCACATTGGTGGCTGCTCCCGTGTCTAATTTCACCTTCACACGTGTCTCATTGCATCTAAAGGCAGCTAGCCATTCACCATGTTTCTCAATATTTCCAATGAAGTGCGTGTCCAGAAAGAATTGATCATCGTCTCTTTCATCACCTTGCACTAGCTCTTTCACTGACTTGGTCCTGCACATTTCTGCAAAATGATGTCGTCCACCGCATTTTAGGCAACTCTTTCCCCATGCTGGACATCTTTTTGGATGGTCCTGTCTTCCACGTCTCCCACACTTCATGCTTTCTGGTTTATTGTGCTGGTACATTGCACTGGCAGGTTTTGGTTTATGCTTGACTCGTGACTTGGTATTCACTTCATACACTACTTTCGTCGACTCAACCGTACCTTTCTTCTTTTGCACATCTTTTCTGGTTACCTATAAAGATTTACATATATTCACTGCTCTTTTGAGTGTTAGCTTCACTTCCCTCAGCAAGCGTTCCTGAATACGTTTGTCTTTCATGGAAAACACAATCGTATCATGTTTTAGTGCTCTTTAAATTCGCACGCATTAGCAAGTGTGTGTAGTTCCGTGGTGTAGTCGTCGAAGTGCTGTTCCTCCGCCCTCTCATAAACCCCGAATCGATATCTCGCGAATATGACGCGCTTTTCCCCAACAAATTCAAGTTCAAATCGTTTGACAACGTCAGCGTAAACATCTGATCTCAACACGTTACGATTGTCATTGGCTTGAGCGGCATTACTTTGATCAGGTTGGGCATTGCCTTGTTGGTTGTCATCATCAGGTACAGGCGGATTGTTCGGTGGATCGTTCGGCGGGCCCATAGCGCTGAGCAAGATGGCAATCTTCGTGCGATTCGGTTTCGAGTCCGCTTCAATTGCGAGCATATACAACTCGAACCGTTGATACCATCGCCTCTAGTTTTCGGCTACATTACCCTGAAGGCTAAAGTATTCCGTGGGCTTCCATCATCGACTTATTTTCGCTAAATCCCGCATATTGACACCATGTTATAGTCAACGACTTGACACAGCCATGTGCTACAACGCTAAGGGGCGAATCCAGATCTTTATGCTGACTGGATGATTATTACAAACATTAGATAATGGTGCGCCATGCATGTCAAACAAAACAGTTAAATGTACAATCTGTAACAATAGTTATATTGTGATTGTCCCTGTGAAACATTGCAGGAGATAAACATCCCCTACTGACATCTAACTTTGTAATTTTTGAAGCCATGCTATAGCCCCGCCTATCCTGTTTGCTCTGTCAGTATGGTGTGAATGACTGGTTCCTACATCCAGAATCCTGACTGGGTCTGGGCTAGTGCTGGTTCAATATATCGAAGTATCGCGATACTTGCGAAAGTTCGATACCGATACTTAGGGGTATCGCGATACTTCGATATTTTTGGTATCGAACGGTCATTGTTCAATACCTTCGATACTTTCGATAGCTACGATACCTTCGATACTTCGATCTCGAGTCCATTCGACGAGGTCGATGCGAAGGCGCAACATCGTTGTCGATGACGTCGTTGTTTACGGGAGCTACCCACACACCGCTTCGCTGCCCAACTTGACTTAGGCGTGGTTGTTTAAAAAATAATATAACATCAAATGTGAATTGTTTTCTAAAACTTTATTGTAGAGTTAGTTTGTATAACTGTTTTGTGTTAGCCTAGGTCAGACTTCGCTTAACCTCGGTTATCCAAACCAAGGTTCGTGATTTTCTCGTTTGGTGGCACTACCATGCCATCTGTCTCCCTACTTTACGGTTTACCTACGGCTACGCGTACAAAAACACACATCCTATATTTTTATAGTGTTTATTGCACGCACTAGTATTTATTAAACTAGTTTAATCATAATACTATTAATATAAATAATTGTTCGAGCACAATGCGCAAGCTTTGTTTATCCGGGTTCCGTTTGGTGGCGCTGTTTTGCTGTTTGGTGGCGCCACCATTTGCCGTATACGACTCCCTCAACCAAGACAAACGACAATAAATCGCAACGTTCGTCGCTAATTTGGCAGTTTTCCAACAAAGAATGTCTGCTGTGCCAGAAGCGCCCCAAAGATAGCGGGCAAAATACATCGAATTTGACGAAACATGTCACTGTTCATGATTCAAGAAACTATCAAAACGTGATGATCGACTTTCATCGAAGGACACGTCAACGTCCCAATACAACAATGGCAATGTCAATGACTTGAGAACGTGTTCTATCGAAATATTCAACAATGAGCAAGCAGTGGATATCTAGTTACAGTCGAAGCGAATCGCCATTGGTTGCCGGATCTACTACTGCGGCCACAGCGTCAAGAAGGGGCATACACGTTGTGATTAATCACGATAGCTAAACCATGTGTAGCCATATAAGCATAAATAAACATATCACAAATACAAGACCATGGTTGTGGGTGAACTTGTAGATCAGGTTTAATGTTTACAAAACATGGAGTCATATACATAATTATACAGTAATCAATATTGGCAAAAACACTGATCTCCGTGGCACTGGCCAAACAGGTTCACCACTGGCAGAGGCAGAGGCAGAAACCGATCTGTTCTTGAAAACAGTTGCAAAAACATCATGGGGCTTATGTGTACTTGATAACGTGGTAATTTAAGTTTTATGTTAAAAAATATTGGAGTGAACTGGGAAGTATAATTGTAAGTTTAATTAATATTTTTTCTATTATTAATTAGTGTTGTTTTATTGTAATCGTCTATAATAATGACTATAGTTTTGATGTTAAATCAGTTATCTTTACGATCCAATTAATAATTAAAAAACCCAGATATAACTGTGAATGTTCAGCTGTTTTGGCACTGTTATAGGTGTGTTTAACAATAACATAATTTTTATGTTATTTTCAGCTGTACTTGTTGATGATAACTTCCTCCCCGCGCGCACGCAATCCCAAGGGGGTCGATTCTTACAAAGTGGTTCTAAAGCGGCCATTGGTAATTTGGATAAATCCAAACTGGCCATTGGATTTATGCAAATTACCCAAGTTACTCATGGTTGCCGTTTGAGCAGTCGAACTAAATTTGTTCTAGGACCTGATGAGTCAAAATCAACCAAAATTTTCATAGGATAGGACATTTATAAGTTCACTATTGAACACATATGACTGTCAAAGTTCTTAATGTATCACTATGCGTAAACTTTTGGTGCGTTGAGACGTCTATTCCTCTGAAATGTTAACAGTTGTTTTCTCACGCAATGTCATCTTTTTAGAGGGTATGCGTTAATTGTTGATTTTATGGCCACCCTAGAAAATACAGGCCGAAATGCAGAACCTGACTGAACTGCACACTAAGTAAGCGGCCTTGAATGCCGTCTGAACCAGGAGATTTATTATTTATGACATAACTGCCGTGATTATGAAGATGTTTTTACATAAATCGTGTTTGCTCAGTTGTTGCAAATCTACACTTCCTAGATTATGAATATATCCGTGTGATGTTTTCAGTGTTTCCAAATTAACTAAGTAATGAATAAACATCACGTAATTATTTATAAATATAAGAAAAATTGACTATGTCAATGCATATGTGTAAATAAATTTATTATTTAGATCAATCTTGTGTATAGACGCTTTCAACAATATCTGTAGTCCTAGTTTATGCAGTATGCAAATACAAACGTTACTGTTTCATAAACAAATGTCCTGTAATATTTTATTTTATCAATTTTGTATCTATTGTTTTTATATATTTATTCTTGTTTAATTTTTTTTACATACGCAGGGACTGTTTCTGACATCGAAACATACAATGCACCAGACAATATCAATGAAGTATATGAATTATCATTCTATAAATCTTAAACCGTTTTAAAGATAATTAAATATACATCAAAATAAACACGACTACAACCCCTACTAGGGGGAGCAATTAAGTCAGCCACCATGAACAATAGAAGGCTGTGAGTGTCCAACCAGACTGTGCTGTGGGGTGTGCTGATCATAGTCACCCCAATACAGTATACAGATAGTCCCAGGAGTTCATGTCCTCAGATCTGCTAAAAGCCCAGGCTGAAATAGGCAAAATGTTAACATTTTGCTTTTTGGGGAGGCCCCGAGATGCCCTTACAATACTAGTGAACTACAACTTTACTGTGTACAATGAGATACCCTCAGATATGTCTATGCAAAATTAGAGGAAAAGCTTTAGAACAGTTTTGAAATAAAATAAGAAATTAAATTGTACCAGTTTTTAGGAGCTAAAGGACCATAGGAACCTTAGAATGTGTCGATCAAATTTACATTTCCTGTGCATAGTGACAGCACGCTAAGAAACGTCCATGCAAAATTTGAAAAACGGATCTTTAATGGTTTCTGAGATTTGATAGCTAACGGCACACGGCATGTGGCGCACACAATGTATGCCATATCCATTGGACTTTCGGCTCAAAGGACTGAAAATGCTGACTTTGTGGCAAGTGTATATCAGTTACAACGAAACAACAGGTTTGCTTCAGTACATGATTTATGTTTGTATGAGGTCACACACAAAAATTTGCGCATGATGCCAGAGTATGTAACTAGTATGTTTTTACTGGTTTGAAAATACATATTAAATTAGGACCTGTACAAATACAGCAAAGTTCTATAAAACCACCGGGACTGTACACTTGGAAGCAAATTGGATGAAACCTTAAAACACTACACTGAGATTCCCTGAATAATACAGTCATATTCTCTTAGTCATTTGATGAAAACAGTGTCTATGAAGAAATGGACTTTTGGAACCTTATAAATGTATACCAAGAAAACATGATTTCTGTTTATTGTTCCATTTGGATCAATTGCTAACAATTAACAATAAAAAACAGTTGGGTTCAGATACCTCTTCAACCCAGCATGTCTTTATACACCGCTGCCATTTTCTCCTAATCTCATCAGTACAAACCACTTCCGTTACACATGCCGACAATCCAAATGAGTCTCAATGAATGTTACCTAAGTACGTGTTATTTTGGAAGAACCTCCACATTGCGCTGGCGGCTTACTGCTTCCGAAGACGTCCCCAGATCACAAGACAAAACGACAACATTTTGACCTCAGCAGCTCAGAATTACCCAAGCTTACTCACTATTCAACATTAAACTTGCATTTTAAGGTTGTTTCACCAACATAGTTGAGTCATCAATATTTTACGACATGCGCTGTAGCGTTTAAATTTTTCCGGGTGTTATAAACTATCCGGATGACGTTTCTGTGCATGTGCAATAAATGTCAAATCATCAAAATGCAGCAAAACGCAAAGCATTTATGGTATAAATACTATGGGCATTGATAGCAAGTGCAAATCATTTGCCTGCAATGCGCCATAATCCGTAACAGTGATTTAAACAGACGTACTATTTTAATGTATTTAATGAAATTTTAAGCAACTCTTCACAGTAATCACCAACAGGAGAGTTAACGAACAGCCCGTGGTATTTATATTACAAATGCTTTGCGTTTCGCTGCACATTGATGGGTTTACGTTTATCGCGCATGCGCAGAAACATTACCCAGATAGTTTATAACGCCCAGAAAAATGTAAGCGCGACAGCGGTTTATACTGCATCATACAATAAAAACAAACGGAAATGTAATGTCCCTTGTCAATTAGCCTAGAGTCGGTACGATGGGTCAGTTCTTCTTGCGTTTCCGGTCCTTCATCTGGTTGTTGAGTTCCTCGTCCCACTGCCTCATCAGGTTGTGCTGGGTCTCAGGGAGGGCGGGGCAGTACTTGCAGTACTCCATCGTGAACTCACCCTTGCCCTGGGTACACGACCGCAGCTCCGTGGAGTAGCCAAACATCTCGTTGAGTGGGATCTGTACGACATACCACAGACACATCGCGTCATTCACAGTTTCACTCCGTCAGCTGGTATGGCTTATGATAATAAATAAATAACTTCCATGGTGCCAATATCCTCAGAATCCGAGCTCAGTGGCGCAACAAAAGCAGTGGATTCAGCGTTCTCATAGTCAAGGGCAGAGCAAATGTCGTCAACAATGGGGTGGGCGCACTAAGAAGCTAGGGTTGATAGGTGAGATTAAACAGATAGGTTTTCGGGACAAATTAGGAGAGACAGGTGTGATGAACAAGACAGGTAGATGTCATGCAGAACACACATCAGTTTCTGTACTTTGTTTCTCTAAATTCCTATGCACTTCTTTCTACAGGCAATGACAGTTTGCTTTATTTCCTTACAAGTCTGGAGTGTGAAGACTCTCGCCACAGCACATTTAAATAGAACAATATATTTATAATCTAAATTGACAAACATATTTAAGGTCAGCCTCACCCCAGACGGCCTTGACCCAGAAAGAGAACAACATTTTGTATCTGTAACAGTATATGTAATTGCTCCCTAAGTTTGAATTCTTTGCTTCTAAGGTTTCAGACTAACACTAGGAAACTTTAAATCTACAAAGTATTCACTATGACATGGTAGCATGTAAGTGCATATATACAAATTCAAATGATGAACAAGTTTACCATTTTGTTATACCAGTGCCTTTATCACAAAAACAGAACAGCTAAAAAAATAATCTAAATACTATCTCGGTGCAGCAGATGGCGATACCCGTTCAATTTAACAGTGGTATGTCAGTACATGACTACATCCCCTCGTTCATGTGCCCAGTTGTAACTTACCTCGGCGAAAATGGAGAAATATCCTTCCGTGGCATCTTGTCCTGTGATGATGGCGTGGCGCTTGTTAATGCCTGCAAGGACTGCTCCCTGGAATTCGAGTGGGGCCGTCACCTCGACATTCATCACTGGCTCAATAATTAGCCATTGTTGCCGCTCTTCAAACACTGAAAACCCAACATTGACCAACTGTCTCACTGCAGGGTTGCCACTCATGGAAGCTTTCAAAATTCCCTGACTATTCCCTGCATCAAAGTTTCATTATCCCTAACCATGCTGGCTGAATAATCATGAAAATGTATGCACGATGTATCAGTGTTCAATGCCCACTCAGATTGCCTAGTTCAATTCCTATACCACTAAATGTCACAGTCATTGACATAACAGTGTAACAATTTAACTTGTACATTGATAATAAGTACACATATTCACACACAGTAGATTCATTGGGCACAGTTGGTCAAGCTATATATATATAAGTTCAACTTATAATGTTAACAACAGATGTACAAAAAATCAAATGCAAGGTACAGATACTTGCATATCTTGCACGGATCTGGAGCACATTTCATGAAATAACGCAAGGTCTAAAGGGTTAAAAAAACAGACAATACCATTTACAAGCATAAATCACCATGGTTTTTAGACATTTCTTTTTTAAAGTTGGCTCCAATGTTAACAAGAAAACAAAAGATACTGCTACTGAAGATATTTCAACAAATGATGTTTAAGCTCTTGATATGCGAGGCCCCGAAAGTACAGAAACAAATTTCACAATTTAATTTCGCTATGACAGAACACAATTGTTTTCGCAACTAATTCGTCGTTTTCAACTGACCTTGTTTCATGGCACCTTCTGCTGCCAACTGGAAGGAATATTCGCTCGAGTCGACCGCATGATGTGCACCTGTCTCAGGTGAAACACAATGATATCTCGTTGATATGTCATGATATTCTTTCATAAGCTATGACATTTACAAGAACTGTAAAGCAAAACATAGATGCAAATAAAGTATCAAATTAATTTGTTCAAATTAAACTCTACCTGTGCAAAATCCACAAGTGGGCTTTATGGGACTTTCCAAATTTAGCCATTGTTACGTGAATATTTTCTCAAATTCAATTAAATAAATCAAAACGTAACAAACATGACGCTACTGTATAACTTGAGTTAATGTATAAAAAAACAATATCAAGGAGTAATGTGTATCTACATCGTTATACATCAAACGACTGATATTTAAAAAAAACAATTCTTCAACAAACACTACATCAATTGTTTAAATCATAAGGGCCATGATGATGTTACTTGGTGTTTTAACTAGTTTACAACTCTGTGACAGCAATAGCATTGTCTTACGCTAGGAACACTGCTGATTACCCAGGTTGCATCAGTGGATCACCTTGTGCACCAGGGGGCGCTGCTGATTACAATGCCCCTAAGGTCAGTCAATAATACTGCTTTTCTCTGGGAGGTTTGGGAGGTTTTCATCGTCGCTTGTGATAATGGTAAAACAGAGAATCTTAATTTTGGAACTGTGGCACGGGCTCAATGATCGCCTGCGTGGTTCTCAAGGATGGTCCACACACGACGGGTGAAGGCACAGTTCATGTGATCTGCCACGGGTATTGTACGTGTGTACATGTTTGTATGTATGTGTGTGGTGTGCCCTTGTGCGCTATAATTATTATGCTCTTCCTTTCTTTGAGGTCTCACGTTGCACCGACGTAATCATCTATTTGGGGTAATAGATATGCTTTTGAATTGAATGACATTGATCCTCTCAAGAAATGTCACATTCCTGTGAAGTCACCCACCAGACACCCACCGTCAAGTAAAATGAACTTCACCCCAGACACCTTATGCCCCGTCAAAGTTCCCTTCTCGGCAGCTATCCTGAAACCCTGGAAAGAGAGAGTGAACATATATCATCACGTCCAAACATCTATAAAATGTTGGCAAAGTATTTAGAAATTATAATTAATGGAGTAAAGGTTGTCTTTTTTTCTAAGCCAATTATTCACATTTGAAAAACCCAGGTGAGCGATAAATCCGAAAAGATATATCCGAATTAATTTAGGTGAGCGATTTTTACTTTTGTTTTTATCCACCAGGTGGTGTTTTATGGTATCTGGGTGGCGGCGCCACTGTATGATCGCGTCATGTAGCTGGTATCGCAAAGCGATTTTTTGTATTAAGCAGTTACTTACTTTAACAACTTGTGATAGCATAAATATCTATGGTTGTGTACATACATCTAAACACATCATTTACTATGTCAATCATCACAGTAGCGTTAAGAACATTCTTAGTCCCTTCATGAGACCAGCCCCTGGCATGTTGTAGACTAGGAATGGGCTTGCATTTGATAAATTCCAGCCGGTTTATTAAGGATATTACGTTCAGACACTGGTGACGGGAGCGATTATCTTGATTATCGTGAGTGATTAATAACTCCCTAGATGGGTGATTTGCATGAGAGAAAGTGATCACTCGCCATAAGAAGCACTGCTAAGCGATGTTTGAAAGTGGTCATTGACTGCCCCACCTGACAGACCATCATGCATGAAGTGACCTCCACGCTGGGGTCATGGAGGAGCAAAAAGTCAAGTAAACCACTTGAAAACGTCTCGCATATAAGCTTTACTTTGGTATTAACAAAACATGGCTGATTGGCACTTCTTGGGCAAAATCGGTTCAGTTCAATACCATTTTCCATATCGTATGTGTTTACAAGATCTCACCTTTTCAATCGCTGGGATGTAGGGCTTTGGAATATTTGTGCCAGTCGTGCGGTCCTCAAATTCCAGTTTTGTGTATTCCTCGGGGGGCAGCGGCTAGAAAATAAACAGAAACTATGAATGAAGTCTGAACAGTAATGAAATATAACTGTACAAATGTGTGATAACTAAGGAAATTTATATTGTATTTCTCTATTCACATTGTAATTAATCTTTAATAATATTATTCATGGGCATCATGAAGATTTTACACCATAAAATTATATAGTGCTCAAAACTGCTTTTGTGACGTTGAACATCGCTTGCTGTCATCAACAGACCTTGGCAGTATACATTAAAACAAGATTTCTTATTTCATCAGATTCCTGATGAAGACCACAGATGGTGGTTGAATGCTCAGTGTGTGTCGAAACTTATTAGTTGTGAAATAAGAAATCTTGTTTTAATATAGTATTCTTCCAACCTGATGACAATTTTCAAAAAAATGGCTGTATATTTTGTCCCAAAAATGGTTTTTCCTACTTTTAATTTTAACTTCCAGATGACATATATTTAAATGTAAACTACCGGGTAGTAACATTTTCACGAAAATGGCAGTATATTTTGTGAAAAATAGTTGTTTTCTTACTTTGAATTTTAACTTTTAGATGACATATACATTTTTATATGTAAACTAGTGTATTACTTTACAAGATCCAACAACAACTGCACCAATTTTTGACCATAACATACTGACACCTTCGCAGTCAATGCAGGACTTTTTGTACAAACACTGCCATGTCACATGTTAGCAATGGATGCAACAAAAAGCAACAATTAAAATGTATTTACCTCCATAACGCCAACAACGCGACCAAACTGGCCTTGTCCGCCTGACTGTTTCTTGTGGAGGTAGTCGAACCTAGACACAACAAACACACACATTGACACAGTCTAACTCTGCTTCATTCTGTCAGCCAATCACAACTCCTGTTTCCTGTATCTGCGATATGGTTTTATTTCATACATCTCAGAATTACTCAAACCTGACCAGTTACATACACACTGTCGCCAAGAATAACCTACAGGTTGTTAACATGAAAAATTATTAAATAATTATTTTTTTCATCCATCAAATTTAATGTTGAAATTATTTATTGTGGGCTGCTTCTATCATGTACACATGCTACGTACACATCTAATAGAATAAATCTAAATATTCGAAAAGAAATCTGATAACTGCATCTCCAGTTTACTCAGTTTGCAAGCTGTAAACTTCGGAGTAAGTAGCAATAATTATTACAATTAACAATCTAACTTAGGACAAATAACAGGGTCTTGAATAGGTTTTCTTCTTTATTGTACTTTGGTGGATACTGGCGGTAATTCATCATATTATAGTTGTATGTTGGGTATGTGTTGTTTTTGGACATTAAAGGCCATCTGTAACATTCTAGTGTAACAACCATCAAGTTGCTTTTTCATAGGTTGTGTTATTGTCCACGTTTCCGCACCATATAGTAGAACTGATTCGACGGTAGCAATAACAAGTCTGATTTTTATCCTTTTTGTAGTTTGTGACAGGCACTCCAGGCAAGAACTTTTCTTACAAACTTTTCAGCCAACAAAATATAGATCTATGGCCACTATTTCTCATCATTTAATGGTAATAATTTTATGAAGGAAGACCCATCACCATAACAGGATTTGTCTATGGACCTAGCTAGATTCAGCGGTGACCCTCCAGATTCTGTAGGGTGGGAGCCTGCCTGGTCAGCATTAATGCTAAGATGAATTCTAACCCCAACCATCACTAGTTTACACGGCGTAATAC
>JAODUO010000044.1:645000-677500 GCA_025642075.2 Ridgeia piscesae
CTATGACAGAAATTTATAATTTATAAGTATGGTAGTTTAATCAAATATTGTTTGCTTATTTGGCACATTAAACAGCAGTACACTGGAAAAGTAAGACTGATGTGTTGGGATTTTAATAAGACAAATCCAGACACAGTTAGATAATCACATTACAAATCACATTTCATTCAATCCAAAACATATATCAAAGAAAGCAAACTAAGTCTGTACAGTCTCCTGGCAATATGTACATTACAACACATGCAAGCAACTACTCCAGTCAGCCAACTGTGTTACGTTTTGTAGTACCGACATTTAGTGACACTTGCTGACACATACCACACCCTACACATCCACATTCACTGGACTCCACATATGACCATGTCCCAGGCATTACATATCCAAATTCCATGCTATATAACTACATTCAATATACACCATCTCTACATTTCAACTACTACACATCAATATTTCTTATACTACATATCTACATGCCACACACTACACAGCCACATTCAGTGTACACATTCAGTCCACAACACATCCATATTCTACGCACTACACATCCACGTTCCATGCACTACACATCCACATTCCATGTAATACACATCCACATTTGGTGCCTACACATCCCCATTCCACACTACACATCCACACTCCATGCACTACACATACACATCTACCCAAGCGTCTCGTTAAACAAATTACCCAGTTTCCTTGATGGCAAGGTTCTCAACCTCCGAGGGGTTGGGTAGATAGTCAATGACCCCGTCCAACAGTGGCTGGATACCCTTGTTCTTGAGGGCAGTGCCAATCATCACTGGGGTAAATGACCTCTTGATACAGGCTCTGCGGATGGCCGCCTGTTGACACAACAGCTCAACGTCAGTCAGAGTTTTGTGCAGGATAAAATGTTTACCAGTCACAAATTTGTTGGTACATTAACTCACACCAGTCAAGTCTGCTCAAGGTGACCTAAAATAAACTGTTGTGATGAGTATTATGACCTAACATAAACATCCGAGATGTGTATTAAGACCTAGAATTAACTACGAACACACGTGACACCCATTTTCAAAGTGCAACGGACACTATGTCTCATTTTAGAAGACTTCTGCTCCATATTTTATTATCTGTCCGCCGCCCATCCAGAAATATTTATACCCATCAACAAACGTACTAATGGCGGGTGGACAGGTCTCAATAAAAAACTATGATGTCAGTGACCTTGAACTGTATTCTACAGATCAGTTGACCTTTTGGTGGTCGCACAATGTGACGTTTCTGGAAAAAGACCTCATGACAAATGACAGAGTTGAGAGTTTCCAGTCGGTCCATGCCATGGCAGCCCACACATACAGTAGTTTCAAACACCAGCTGATGTACCTTAATATCCTCTTCTGTTGGCGTTTTCTCTTCCAGAAACATTTCTCCCAGAATGTCATCGGCATTTGCGACACATTCTGCAAGACAAGCAAAGAATGCCTCACTGCACACAATACTGTTAACTTCAGCTAATATTCGACCAGTGAAAATCTAACATGCTAATTAAAACATAATATAAAATATATAACTATTAACTTATACAATAATATTGTATATCGTTTACAAGCAAAACAGATAACAAAATTTTTCATGCATGTGTCTCCTGTCCTTAAATTTAATACCTCTATCAAATCGAACTACTTTGTTCTAACCATAAACGGGTGATGGGCCTGAGCTACTTTCTGTACACATCAGTGATTACTGAAAAACATATATGATTGAAAAATTTGCATTCTATTTATTGAGTACAGTAATCATGCACATGGAACACCAAAGAGCCCCTACATGGGAGTGACAACCACCACAGGTAACAAGTAAAAATATGTAAATATATAACGATAAATTACATCTGTGAATTTACAAAAAAATCTGCAAATATTCATGGGCAGAAAGGATGCAAGGAGACCGTTCTGTAGAGACTCGGTGAGACAGTTCCCAACTGACCAATGAGCTCCTTCCTCCGTTCCTCCGTCTCGGCCGCCATGTTCTCCGGCACGTCCTCGTACACAACGTTCGTTCTGTTCCCAAAAACAAACAAGTCATAAAATACCTGTAATCAATTAATTAAATCTTCTGAAACTGTAGCCACATTTCGTAACAAAATTAAAACATATTTGTTTGAAAACTGCTTTTCCTCCATAAATTGTTGGCGGTTCCATGCGCCAATGACGACTTTTGCCTGTCCCCATTTATCTTCTTCTTCTTCGCCTTTTCCCACTAGGTGGGGTCAGCGGCCCAAATTCTTGATTTCCAGAATGTTCTGTCCTGGGCATCCTCCGGGGTGATCCGCAGTGCCTGCATATCCCTTCGGACACAATCCATCCATCTCCCTCTTGGTCTCCCCCTTGGTCTTTTTCTTGGCACTATCATGTCAACAACTGCTCTCACTTCGTTGTTTTCTTCCATTCTCTGCATGTGTCCATACCAGCGTAGTCTCATTTCTCTTACTTTCTCTTGTATACTATTCACTCCTAGCTCCTTTCTGATGTCCACACTCTTTACTTTCTCACAGTGTTACTCCTTTCATTCTTCGCAACATCCTCATCTCTGTTTTCTCAAGAATCTGTTCCTCCTTCTTTCTAACTGTCCAACATTCTGCTCCATACAAAAGTACTGTCTCCACGTATGATTATGCCAAATGATTTTGTTTGTTGTGCTTGTGAACTTGAAGAATGTTTAAGGACACAGGTTCTATACAACTGTTACTATTATTATTGTTTTCATTTCCATGTGCCACACAATATGCCGTACAGATATTATGTCATTCTTACATTTTTATTGCAATCTTGAATCCGTTACAACTACAACCAACGGGGTGAAATACGACTGATTCTGAATAAAATTTAAAAAAAACCTGTTTGTCAGGATATATAGAGTTTAGTTACGCATGAATGAAAGCTGGTCACACAGTTTGCTGCGTAGTCTGACACGGGGCAACTTTACTCATGCATGCTTTAAGACGGTGGTTTGGTGGGTTTTATTTATTATTATTGTATTTTTATCATTGACAGAGTCATTTAATTAATCAATTTAGTAGCCAATGGATTAAGCCGAAAGAATACGGACTGTCTTAAGATGTATTGATGTAGAACTGACAATAAAGAATTTGTTATAACATAACACAGACACTAAGATTATTAAGACAATAAATTATGCACCACAGGCTAACATGCCACTATCTAAGTAATACAGTGGCTATATTCATGCGAATATTCATCAATTTGGAAGAATACTATGTTAAAACAAGACTCTTTATTAAACAACTAAAATGTTTTGGACTCACATCGTCATCGAAACGTCGATATGAGTAAAAATGTATTAGTTGTGTAATACGGAATCTTGTATTAACATATTACAGTGGCCGTTAATGAACAGATGGCCGTACCCAAATGGATCGTTGAAGTAGATGGCCTTGCGTCGGACAAGATCCACCAATCCCTTGCAGTTGCTCTCCAGGCCTATGGGGATCTGCAGGTAGGCTGCATTGTGGTTCAACTTGGATCTGAAACAGTTGACACATCCTCTAAACACACAGTGGGTGCCAGTGAGACACTGTCGCAAACAACACAACAAACTCGTTGGTGAGTTTGTCTGCAGTACTTGCATGCACCATGTTAATTAATAGAATTAAATATGACGAAACTTGCACGTCTTTGGTAAGTAGTCTGCAGGACTGGGACACAACAAGTCTACAGACCCAGTCTGAGGACCAATGGGTAAACAATCCACTGTATCTGGGGTATTTGAGGACCCAGTCTGAGGACCCTGTGATAGACATGACGATGTACCTGAGGCATAAGTGAACCCAATTTGAGGACCCAGTCAGTGGACCCGATTTGAGGATCCAGTGACAGACAAGACAGTGTACTTGTACAGTTTGAGACATGAGGACCCGGTCGGGGTGGGGACCCAGTGAGACCCTCTCTGAAGACCCGATAATACATAAGCTTACCTGAGGTGACTAAGCACCCGGTTGGGGTTGGCGGCCATGCGGTCGAGTTTGTTGATGAACGCGATGCAGGGTACATTGTATCGCTTCATCTGCCGGTTGACGGTGAACGTCTGACTCTGAACGCCACCCACGGCGCACAGCACGAGGACAGCGCCATCTAGCACCCGCAGTGCTCGCTCCACTTCCACCGTGAAGTCAACATGACCTGACAGAGGGGAAGTCATCGTGATCGGACACATCACTAAGAGATATCTTCTTTCACTGTTACATTGTAGCTTAGCATAACAATTTTAAATGAATTCCTTCTCTTTTTGAAGGATAATTTAGATATGCACTTTGTTCTAACTCACATCGTTATAACTCAAATCGAACATAATCGATGATCCCGAATTTCTGCTTCCATGGGCGCTATGGCCAACAATGACGCTGTACTAACTGTTCCTTTTTTATGAAATTTTCCACGTGTCTGCCAATTCGGATTATAATGTGGCACATCATAAATATATAGACCTTACATAGACCTTACATCCACTGTAAGAACGCTTACTAAATGAAGAATTTTAAAATGGTGTTACGTTTTCTATGGGAGATTAATATGTGAAAGTCTAATGCTCACAGTACTCACCATGTTAATGGAGTTAACTACACAACCCATATATTCTAGCTGAAATATTGAAATCATTAGATGTGTGACAGTGTGACAAGTGGACCATGTGACTGGGACAGGTCTCCACAGAGACACCTGTGGAGGTGACTGCGTACCTGGAGTGTCAATGATGTTGATGTTGATGTCCTTCCATTCCGTGTAGGTGGCAGCCGATTGGATCGTGATCCCACGCTGTCTCTCCAGCTCCATGAAGTCCATCGTCGCCCCAACCCCATCCTTGCCTCGCACCTTACAACAACCAACACAATGTCACAACCCCATCCTTGCCTCGCACCTTACAACAACCAACACAATGTCACAACCCCATCCTTGCCTCGCACCTTACAACAACCAGCACAATGTCATAACCCCATCCTTGCCTCGCACCTTACAACAACCAACACAATGTCACAACCCCATCCTAGCCTCACACCTTACAACAACCAACACAATGTCACAACCCCATCCTAGCCTCGCACCTTACAACAACCAACACAATGTCACAACCCCATCCTTGCCTCGCACCTTACAACAACCAACACAATGTCATAACCCCATCCTTGCCTCACACCTTACAACAACCAACACAATGTCACAACCCCATCCTTCCCCCACACCTTACAACAACCATCCCAATGTCACAACCCCATCCTTCCCCCCACCTTACAACAACCAACCAATGTCACAACCCCATCCTTCCCCCACACCTTACAACAACCAACACAATGTCACAACCCCATCCTTGCCTCACACCTTACAACAACCAACACAATGTCACAACCCCATCCTTCCCCCACACCTTACAACAACCATCCCAATGTCACAACCCCATCCTTCCCCCACACCTTACAACAACCAACGCAATGTCACAACCCCATCCTTCCCCCACACCTTACAACAACCAACACAATGTCACAACCCCATCCTTGCCTCACACCTTACAACCACCAACGCAATGTCACAACCCCATCCTTCCCCCACACCTTACAACAACCATCCCAATGTCACAACCCCATCCTTCCCCCACACCTTACAACAACCATCCCAATGTCACAACCCCATCCTTCCCCCACACCTTACAACAACCAACCAATGTCACAACCCCATCCTTCCCCCACACCTTACAACAACCATCCCAATGTCACAACCCCATCCTTCCCCCACACCTTACAACCACCAACGCAATGTCACAACCCCATCCTTCCCCCACACCTTACAACAACCAACACAATGTCACAACCCCATCCTTCCCCCACACCTTACAACAACCAACACAATGTCACAACCCCATCCTTCCCCCACACCTTACAACCACCAACGCAATGTCACAACCCCATCCTTCCCCCACACCTTACAACAACCAACACAATGTCACAACCCCAGCCTTCCCCCGCACCTTACAACAACCAACACAATGTCACAACCCCAGCCTTCTCCTACACCTTACAACAACCAACACAATGTCACAACCCCATCCTTCCCCCACACCTTACAACAACCAACACAATGTCACAACCCCATCCTTCCCTCGCACTTTACAACAACCAACCCAATGTCACAACCCCATCCTTCCCCCACACCTTACAACAACCAACACAATGTCACAACCCCAGCCTTCCATCGCACCTTACAACAACCGACACAATGTCACAACCCCATCCTTGCGATCTTGCGATCTTATTGTGGTTCATCCGGCAGTAGTTTCAGTTTATAATTTGCTACAGATATTTGTCATGAAATGTATTTTAATGTTAGTAACAAACAATAACAAATCTCGTTTTCACGATATTGGTATCTGTTGTCTAACCCAGAAACACAATCACCCGTCACTCGTGAGGACAACTGACCTCGTGCATCTCTCCCAGACGGCCCGTGTAGAACAGTATCCGTTCCGTCAGTGTCGTTTTCCCAGAATCAATATGTGCAGAGATTCCGATGTTGCGGATCCTCTCAACTGGGAGAACTTCCTGCAACACAAATTTACACAATCAATGAACCATGTGTCTAAGGTTACTTTACAAAGTGTCATCAAGAATTTGCTGAACTCAACTTGGTTATAGTAGGCTTGTTGCATGATTTTCTGACTGAAAAAATCTTGAAATATATTATTCCACAAACTGTTCTAGTATTGATCACGTGTACGTGGTTTACCTTCAGAATAATAACATTTATTTCTCTTGTGCCCTGTCTATAAAGGCTGCGCTCCAGAGCAACTCACATACATTACATGCAATCATAACTACTCAGAATTACATTCAATCTAGAAAATGCGGCACCCAATTCTACGTTTTGGCTGCGGCCATGGCCACAGTAAACTGGCGGCCTCAGTAAACTGGCGGCCACAGTAAACTGGCGGCCACGGTAAACTGGCGGCCACGGTAAACTGGCGGCCACAGTAAACTGGCGGCCACAGTAAACTGGCGGCCACAGTAAACTGGCGGCCACAGTAAACTGGCGGCCACAGTAAACTGGCGGCCACAGTAAACTGGGCCACAGTAAACTGGCGGCCACAGTAAACTGGCGGCCACAGTAAACTGGCGGCCACAGTAAACTGGCGGCCACAGTAAACTGGCGGCCACAGTAAACTGGTGGCCACAGTAAACTGGCGGCCACAGTGATGGCCACAGTAAACTGGTGGCCACAGTAAAGTGATGGCCACAGTAAACTGACGGCCACAGTAAACTGGTGGCCACAGTAAACTGGTGGCCACAGTAAACTGGCGGCCACAGTAAACTGGCGGCCACAGTAAACTGGTGGCCACAGTAAACTGGCGGCCACAGTAAACTGGTGGCCACAGTAAACTGGTGGCCACAGTAAACTGGCGGCCACAGTAAACTGGCGGCCACAGTAAACTGGCTGGCCACAGTAAACTGGTGGCCACAGTAAACTGGTGGCCACAGTAAACTGGCGGCCACAGTAAACTGGTGGCCACAGTAAACTGGCGGCCACAGTGATGGCCACAGTAAACTGGTGGCCACAGTAAACTGATGGCCACAGTAAACTGACGGCCACAGTAAACTGGTGGCCACAGTAAACTGGTGGCCACAGTAAACTGGTGGCCACAGTAAAGTGATGGCCACAGTAAACTGATGGCCACAGTAAACTGGCGGCCACAGTAAACTGGTGGCCACAGTAAACTGGCTGCCACAGTAAACTGGCGGCCACAGTAAACTGGTGGCCACAGTAAACTGGTGGCCAAAGTAAACTGGCTGCCACAGTAAACTGGCGGCCACAGTAAACTGGTGGCCACAGTAAACTGGTGGCCACAGTAAACTGGCGGCCACAGTAAACTGGTGGCCACAGTAAACTGGCGGCCACAGTAAAGTGATGGCCACAGTAAACTGGCGGCCACAGTGATGGCCACAGTAAACTGGTGGCCACAGTAAAGTGATGGCCACAGTAAACTGGTGGCCACAGTAAACTGGTGGCCACAGTAAACTCGCGGCCACAGTAAAGTGATGGCCACAGTAAACTGGGGGCCACAGTAAACTGGTGGCCACAGTAAAGTGATGGCCACAGTAAAATGGTGGCCACAGTAAACTGGTGGCCACAGTAAAGTGATGGCCACAGTAAAGTGATGGCCACAGTAAAGTGATGGCCACAGTAAAGTGATGGCCACAGTAAAATGGTGGCCACAGTAAAATGGTGGCCACAGTAAAATGGTGGCCACAGTAAAGTGATGGCCACAGTAAAGTGACGGCCACAGTAAAGTGACGGCCACAGTAAAGTGATGGCCACAGTAAAGTGGTGGCCACAGTAAAATGGTGGCCACAGTAAAATGGTGGCCACAGTAAAGTGATGGCCACAGTAAAGTGATGGCCACAGTAAAGTGATGGCCACAGTAAAATGGTGGCCACAGTAAAATGGTGGCCACAGTAAAATGGTGGCCACAGTAAAGTGATGGCCACAGTAAAGTGATGGCCACAGTAAAGTGATGGCCACAGTAAAATGGTGGCCACAGTAAAATGGTGGCCACAGTAAAATGGTGGCCACAGTAAAGTGATGGCCACAGTAAAGTGATGGCCACAGTAAAGTGATGGCCACACTGCCACAGTAAAGTGATGGCCACAGTAAAGTGATGGCCACAGTAAAGTGATGGCCACAGTAAAGTGATGGCCACAGTAAACTCGCGGCCACAGTAAACTGGCGGCCACAGTAAACTGGCGGCCACAGTAAACTGGTGGCCACAGTAAAGTGGTGATCACAGAACATGTCTGTCTGTAAATAATGTATCCAATTTTATTTAGGCAAACTAAACCTATGTTCGGCCATTGTCTAATTACAAGCCTCAGCTTAGACCTGGGTGTCATTGTTTCTCAGGTCTCAGGTAGTTTACTTCAAACAGCCCAAATTTGGGCTAACGCAGGAGTTGTGTTTTCTTCAGTGGCGTCATTAATTCAACAGCATTGATATATATGTACTTACTACATCAGGTTTGGTGGCATAAAATGCAGAGCATGTCCTGGGCAGAGCCTGAAAGCAGAACATAAAGAACATAATAAAGTTCTGAATAAATTATTAACATGAATGCCACCTGACTCATTTCCATAAACCTTGCAGGTGACTACAGCCAAAATTCAGCCCAATGGCACCAAGCTTTGTAAAAAAAATTCCATCACACGTAACTGATATGCAAACATCTGGTATCATTAGATAACTTACAGATTTTTCTAGATTACATAGATTTTTCCTTGGGTGGATTCAGTGACAGCTCTTCAATCTAGCTTATGAAACATGTGATCTAGTTGGCTCCCATATTGGGGTGATTTTACTATGCCTTGATGATAGAATGAATTTACACATGCATTCATAAAATCCAGACCTACATGGTACCAAAATAAAGTTCTGTAAGTGGCCGAAAATAAATCATATGACACATGGGCTGAGATAATTCAGCCACATGTCTGCATCAACATTTTGACAATATTTTCTTTAAAAAGGGTTATTGAATCAGGTCAGATAGTACTAGAATGACATTAGGTGGTTCTGATGTAGAAGAAGGATTAGGGTTACGATTATAGGTTTAGATTTAGGGAAAGGTAGAAGACACGTGTATTTTGTGTTGATAGGATTCTGCATCAATTGGTAAAACATGGTAATTTTTTGTTTTTTATTGTACCACCATATTATGTGTAGTAAAGATGTTGTACATTTATGATGTAATTGTTTTACTGTAAGTGGCTGTTTTCATGTTTTTTTCAACGTGCAGGCCTAAACTGAAACACATGCTGCATGAGAAATGCGGTTAGGGCTGGAAGTATGTCACTGATTAGACAGTACATTACATAATGGTGAAGTTCAAAAGAGCTTCAACTTCAAGGCTTCATAAAAATAATTTATTTCTATATATATAGTATAGGCCTACATTTTATTTGTATGAAGTGTGCTGCTTTTATTAATTCAGTATATATGCCTGTTTTAAATCAGTGTATTTGTCACCAAAACGTATGAACATAAAGAGACGTATACCTATGCCACAACACTAACTTGAGTTTTGGCACTGGGTAAACAGGTCTCATTATCGCAGGATTATCTTATAATATCGCTCAGTAGCTGACGCCAAGATTGTAATTTACCGAAATAACACGGAATTGTATTCAATTCGGTTAATTACTACAAGTTAATGACATTGTGCAGTTTTACATAAATATCTGCATAGGCATATCATTCGTTAATTAAACACTAAATCGACCTATAAACGTGATCGTGACAGCGAACGTTGTTTGACAACTGTCACACTCACAGTGACAGTGACAGTTCGCTGCTACTAGTGAAGGTCATAAATACTTACTGTTTGAAGCAAATACTTTTGTGCATGAAAATGGTTTACAAAACATTTGGTAAATCTAAGTAGCCGCATTGTGATGCCTTTCTGATTCTAAATAAGTTACGTTAGTTAAATAAAATAATAAATAATCAACATTTCCTGTCTGCTATGATCCTCATGTCCGTAGACAACACAACACACGTGGTCTATTTCTTACTGCGCATGCTCGTGTTGTGGTCGCTAATGATGATTCTGGTGCACTGTTACTGCGACGGCAGTGGAGAGAGAGGGGGGGGGAGAGACGTTATGAACTTCAAAGAAACAGGCTCAATCAATGTTGACACGCTTAATATTGTTTTACATAGGTTCCCTTGATGCCATTCTGTGTGACAGAATTTAGTATTTTGTTTGGTGTGTGCGAGAGCGATTGGAATCAAGTAACGCGCGTATGACGTCGGTATGCCTCGAGTGAAATTAATAAACTCACTCAGTCATTTGGGTCCTCCCATGTTGACATACATGTATGTTTATTTTAGGCAAGTGTATGTGTTTTGACCTGTAAATAGACTGACTTGCAATTACTTTCAGTCTTCTCACGTAACCGCATTACAACGAAATGTTTTTATTATTAATGCATTGACTATTGCTTTGATCGCTAGGTGGCAGCACCATTTGCTGATAACATACGTTGATGATTGCTTGATTGTCTGGTTGACTGATCAACTGATCTATTGATTTATTATTGATTTATTGGTTGAGTTTATTTGGTAACAAATTATATTCATGCAAATAAAAGTAATAAGATGCAGAAGCAAATAAAACAGAAGCATATTATACCTATAATTACCGATGATAACACCCAGAAGTATGCTTATCTCCGATGTGTTCCTCCAAAAATATTAATAATTAACTTAATAAATAAATAAAAATAGTAACAAAATAATTAAAATATACATACTTTAAAATAAGGGTATATAAATGATATCAATAAGACGATGTGCCACAATAATCTACTAAAATATGTTTCTAATATCTTTTAAGATGTAGTATAAAGATTGTGCTACAGTATACTATATAAAAAGGTCGTTACCTATTTAAAACAAGTTTTAGATCTATATTGTCTTGTGTCGATTGGCGCATTTTCCAGTGACATATGCTTGGATAAAGAAGGAAGTTTGTCCAGAACCCTCCACTCTGGGATTAATACGTGCTAAGTTGCTGGCTCTTGTGGGGTAACTATGTTGAACTATTTCAACCAATCGAAGAATGAACGAATTTATATTAATTATGTATTGGTTAGCGTGTTGTTGCACTCTTGCTGTAATTATTATGTTTGTGCGTGCACTTGCGCAATCGTATGCTTGCGTGCATACGTATGTGCGTATGTTTGTGTGAAACGTAAGGTAGTTTGTGTTCATGTGCGTACGTTGATACTTACGTGCGGGCGTGCGTGTGGGAATGCGTATGTAAAATCGTGCATGGTAAGTTAGTGCGTGTATGCATAATAACTTGAGTGTGCTGTGTATGATTGTGTGTACTGTGTATGTGTGTGTGTGTGTGTGTGTGTGTGTGTGTGTGTGTGTGTGTGTGTGTGTGTGTGTGTGTGTGTGTGTGTGTGTGTGTGTGTGTGTGTGTGTGTGTGTGTGTGTGTGTGTGTGTGTGTGTGTGTGTGTGTGTGTGTGTGTGTGTGTGTGTGTGTGTGTGTGTGTGTGTGTGTGTGTGTGTGTGTGTGTGTGTGTGTGTGTGTGTGTGTGTGTGTGTGTGTGTGTGTGTGTGTGTGTTGTGTGTGTGTGTGTGTGTGTGTGTGTGTGTGTGTGTGTGTGTGTGTGTGGCGCGCGCGGGTCGCGTGCGCGCTGCGTGCGTGCGTGCGTGCGTGCGTGCGTGCGTGCGTGCGTGCGTGCGTGCGTGCGTGCGTGCGTGCGTGCGTGCGTGTGTGTGTGTGTGTGTGTGTGGGTGTGGGTGTGGGTGTGTGTGTGTGTGTGTGTGTGCTCGCGTGTCCCTGAAACCACCCACTTGACTGCGTGGTGTCTGACTCAGAGAGACCAGAGTCGTCATCACAACAGAGTGGGTGACACTGCATAACGCGCTGAAGGTAAGTGCATGTCGAAAGTAGCGGAAGAGTGTCCTGTGTCCATAGCGCATGCGCGGGGAAATGCATGCACCTCCGAAAAGAAAGCGCTTACCGTTGGGCATGTTCATTATTTATAAATGATATGTTTTGCTGATCGAAGACACGCATTTTAAGATTGCCATTGTATTTGTTAGTACAAAGCAAAACCACACAAGGGGTTGTTCGTAATTGTCAACGTAAACAGACTGCGGAAGACAGCGGCCAGTTGTTCTCAGTTCTCAGGTGGTTTTCTCCAAACAAACCAAACCTGGGCTAACGCAGGAGTTGTCCTTCTCTAGAGCAGGGGCAGGGGCAGGGGCAGGGGCAGGGGCAGGGGCAGGGGCAGGGCAGGGGCAGGGGCAGGGGCAGGGGCAGGGGCAGGGGGGCAGGGGCGGGGGCAGGGGCGGGGGCAGGGGCAGGGGCAGGGGCAGGGGCAGGGGCAGGGGCAGGGGCAGGGGCAGGGGCAGGGGCAGGGGCAGGGCAGGGGCAGGGGCAGGGGCAGGGGCAGGGGCAGGGGCAGGGGCAGGGGCAGGGGCAGGGGCAGGGGCAGGGGCAGGGGCAGGGGCAGGGGCAGGGGCAGGGCAGGCAGGGGCAGGGGCAGGGGCAGGGGCAGGGGCAGGGGCAGGGGCAGGGGCAGGGGCAGGGGCAGGGGCAGGGGCAGGGGCAGGGGCAGGGGCAGGGGCAGGGGCAGGGGCAGGGGCAGGGGCAGGGGCAGGGGCAGGGGCAGGGGCAGGGGCAGGGGCAGGGGCAGGGCAGGGGCAGGGGCAGGGGCAGGGGCAGGGGCAGGGGCAGGGGCAGGGGCAGGGGCAGGGGCAGGGGCAGGGGCAGGGGCAGGGGCCAACCCACACACAGTTTCTATGATTTCTCCAACTTATAAAGACGCTGCATGAAGACGCATCTGCAATTTTATTAACTATACTAACACCAACATCTTCTGAACGAAACGTCGCGTCACGTGAATTGGACAATCGTCGTAAGAACTTTATTGTAACTATCATCACAGCGTTATATAAGTACTTCAGACGTCGGAGGTGTTCATCCGTACTTCTGAAATATACCCTCTAGGTCGTAGCAGAATTTGCGGCACAGTCGGGAAGCATACACGCACACCAAGCACTTCCTAGTCTGGAGGCATTGTTCTGCGCAGTCCGCATCGGCCTTCAGACAGTCCCGCATGCACGAGATCATAGAACGAGACCACGGCTCGAATGACGTCACTTCCGTCAGTGCCACCGTGCACACAAGCAGCACAAGTGTTGTAACGGCAGGCAACTGTAAATAGACAGGTCACTTTTTATTAGGGTGGTACTTTGGTAATTTCGTAAATGCGTTACTGGTTTGCTACTTCGTAGTGCTACTTAAATATTTACGAGGGTAAAATTATTCTGCGTAATAATTATTTATACTATTTGAATACACAGAAGTGTATTAAGACATAAAGTATCTTCAGACACACACCCATACTCATATGCACACGCACGCGCACGCGCACGCACACGCACACGCACACGCACACGCACACGCACACGCACACGCACACGCACACGCACACGCACACGCACACGCACACGCACACGCACACGCACACGCACACGCACACGCACACGCACACGCACACGCACACGCACACGCACACGCACACGCACACGCACACGCACACGCACACGCACACGCACACGCACACGCACACGCACACGCACACGCACACGCACACGCACACGCACACGCACACGCACACGCACACGCACACGCACACGCACACGCACACGCACACGCACACGCACACGCACACGCACACGCACACGCACACGCACACGCACACGCACACGCACGCACACGCACACGCACACGCACACGCACACGCACACGCACACGCACACGCACACGCACACGCACACACACTGATTAAGATTGTATTACTTCATGTTACGTTTAGCGTTCTCAGAATGTAGAAGAAAGCAATATCGTTGGAAGCACTGCGTCAGTATAGCTCCCAACGAGAATCAACAAACTACTTAATGAGCGAGCACGAAAACATACCTTGTGAACCATTCTGCGCGAGCCGGAAATGTGTTGATTGCTGAAACAGGGACAAATATTGGACTGAGACCAGACCACTTAAAAGCGAGTAGTCTACGAAATGAAAAGTAAAGGTATCACTGCAGACGCGCACATCATTATAAATAGATTTGGCTACAGAATACCAAGCGAATTAGTAATCGACTCATATATTTGGGATCAATTACGTTCGCGTAGTGGGAATGTCAAAGTTCCCTTTCTACGGCGGCAATGTGTGGTTCACAGCCCACGTGTGATAATATTCAGAATGTTTGCCGTACTACGACATACGTCGTGCTGACCAGAAACGTCTCGCAACGTTGAAATAATGTGTGTGTGTGTGTGTGTGTGTGTGTGTGTGTGTGTGTGTGTGTGTGTGTATGCGCGCGCGTGTGTGTGAGTGTGTGGCGGGCGGGGTGTCTTAAAGTGACAACCATCTGATGTGGTAATGAATACAGGCCTTTTATTGGCTTACGTCCTCGGGACAGGCAGCATTTGTCACATTTGACCCTAACGTAGGTTGTCGTATAGTAGGACACGTTCCATTCACACGCAGCTCAACGCCCAAGTATCACATTGCTCTACGTTACCTATTTAAAAAAATCCACTTCCATAGAATCACCCCTTATGACATGCTCAGAACTACTACATTCCCCCACCACCACCAACTCACCCAGACATACTGTGTACCTACGGCAATGCAATTGCCCATTATGCATAAATAAAGTTGTATTGCATTGTAATGTGCTGTAGTTCTCAAACTCATTCAGGCTTACTCCATAACTAACCAAGCCTACTTACCTGCTTAAATGTCTGACACAGCTAATTGTTGTGAATTGAACTACGTCGTAAAATGACTTGCCTCAAAACACCTTGGTTGAATAAAGTGGACACTGAAGAGGGCCACGTTAACTGAGTGGTTCTCGGTGAACGGGGGTTAAGGTTCACTCGTACATATCGTTCGAGTTGGTCACAAACGAGTGGTCAGAACGAGAGCAATCGGAATACGTGTGTTTGTACTGCGACCCGATAAATAGATTTATTAATAGTTTCCTTTACTCGAAGTATCGACCACATAATGCAGATCACGTGTGATTAAAGTATGGTTGTTCTTTATACTTGAGGAATCCCCTATCGATAAGTACGCGGATAGTGTAGTGGTTAGCATTTCAGCCTGGCCCGCCGGCGGCGCTCGGGTCCAATGCACGGTCAGGACAGGCATGTTATATTTGGGAAAAAACCGGTTCTCAACATTGGAGACTATGTGTCTACATTAATGCCGGTCTCGTCACAGTTTAGGAGTAAAAGAACCACTGAGGACGACAAGCATCCCGGCAAAAGCCTAACAAAATGTCCTGACAAAGCCTAACTAATTCAATGAGACCTCATAGGATCACAAGGTTGTAACTACAATACTAAAATTATTATACACAGACCAATCGGTTAATAGAATCCTGTCGTCTGCTGGACACAACTAAACGAATAGAACAAGATATATAGAGTACTTGCAGAAAGCAACAATGTTTTGTCGTCACTCTTCCGAATTCATGTTTATAAAATAATATTTAAGCAAAACACGATGCCATCAAAAAACTACTGTTACACCATAGCAACGGGAACAATCCAGGCAATCTTTATTGGATTGCTGATGTGCAACTAGAGACTTCAGAACAAGTCTTTAGATCTTGCATTAGATCTTTTTTGAACAGCGGACAAAGTTATGAAAATTATATACATTCGTCAGCCACCAAATTGTGAAACCTTTAATCTGTTCTGATAACACCAGGAGGCGGGGCCTTTCTGATATATACAACTAGTAAACAAACTGGAACATGTGAGCCAAGACATGGATTTTCGTACGTAGGCATACTTGACATCGATTTTAACTCCTTGTATGTACAACACAACACCATTGTTATAATATGATTTTGTAACATATTTAATATGATGCTATAAAATAAATAAGTGTTAGCATTTACACATAAACGATAAAGCGACTTACGGGAAGGGGTTGGCAATAGACGACATTCATACAGTATACAATAAACAGACAAAGAAAAAGAAACAATACGGTTCGACAAATTGGAAATTTGTTCTGCAACCGTTTTCTTGTTGTACAAATTATTGTTTCGAATTAAATGAAAATGTTTCTATTTTAGAGCATCCCAATAACGTACTAGATCGCTGCCACAAAGTACTCCGGCAATTCTACATTATTAAAATATTCATGATAATATTGCGTAATGTATCTTAGTGTCACCATTGCAGTTTTAGATGGCATGGATTGGTAGGTCAGGTACATCGCAGTTTGCCGTCGTCGCGTCAATAATTGTGAGCGTGTCGAGGTAGCGTTGCCATGCCAACAACGTTGTCAACATTGGTGTAGCATATAGACTACTGCATCTGCTATGTACAGTGTACAATATTATCGCACACAATAACTGCTTGAATTATGTTTCCCTACTTGTCACCGCTAAGAAAAACCTTTGTGTAACTTTTCTTTTGAAGTTTTACGGAATATCCGGCAGTTCCAAATGTGTGGCAGCCATTTCGTCAGCCATACCTAGTTGTTAGGCAATAAATCACGTGATGTATCCGTCAATTAGTGAGAATGACCTCTTGCAACAAGACATATTACAATAACATTTGTCATCACTTTCAGTACGAGACTGGCTTACATTCTTATATTCCTTTATATTGTTTTCTGTGTTTCGACGTTTAAAAATAATGTAGGCCCTAAATCTGTACACATTCTGCCATTGATATTTGCTATGCAGCTGTCGATGCTCATGAAGATTATCAAACCATCAACATTAGTTCTATCCAGTTCAATGATGAATAATTTTGGCTTGGTTCATTATATGCAGTGGACGACGCTCACGAAGACGCACTAAGACATCAACACTAGTTTAGCGAGTTGTGAATAGTTGCATTAATGGTTTCGGCTTGGTTCTCATGACTGAACTATATTAAACATTTCGAGACAGAATCTGCGGCACATGCGTGAACTGGGCACGCATGTACGCGTCACGCATGCCAGGGCGTCCGTTTCATACAGTTCACAATTTTCTACGCATTCATAGTTGGCGTTCAAACAACCCTCCATGCAGTAGATCATAGTCTGCGACCACGACTGGAATGACGTCACTTCCGGTAGACGCACTACGCACAGAAGCAGCGCAACGGCTGCGATGGCGGGCAACTGAAATGACGCAAGTTGATTAGTCGACGGGACAATAAAGGGGTTTAGTCAAGTCTCTACATTTTGAAACTTGACGATAACAGTGTATTGATCCTTTGAGTGTACAACCGGGTTGAGTTAAGTCTCTACATTTTGAAACTTGACGATAACAGTTTGTTGATCCCTTGAGTGTATAAACGGGTTGAGTTAAGTCTCTACATTTTGAAACTTGACGATAACAGTTTGTTGATCCTTTGAGTGTACAACCGGGTTTAGTTAAGTCTCTACATTTTGAAACTTGACGATAACAGTTTGTTGATCCCTTGAGTGTATAAACGGGTTTAGTTAAGTCTCTACATTTTGAAACTTGACAATAACAGTTTGTTGATCCCTTGAGTGTATAAACGGGTTTAGTTAAGTCTCTACATTTTGAAACTTGACGATAACAGTTTGTTGATCCCTTGAGTGTATAAACGGGTTTAGTTAAGTCTCTACATTTTGAAACTTGACAATAACAGTTTGTTGATCCCTTGAGTGTATAAACGGGTTTAGTTAAGTCTCTACATTTTGAAACTTGACAATAACAGTTTGTTGATCCCTTGAGTGTATAAACGGGTTTAGTTAAGTCTCTACATTTTGAAACTTGACGATAACAGTTTGTTGATCCCTTGAGTGTATAAACGGGTTTAGTTAAGTCTCTACATTTTGAAACATGACGATAACAGTTTGTTGATCCCTTGAGTGTATAAACGGGTTTAGTTAAGTCTCTACATTTTGAAACTTGACGATAACAGTTTGTTGATCCCTTGAGTGTATAAACGGGTTTAGTTAAGTCTCTACATTTTGAAACTTGACGATAACAGTTTGTTGATCCCTTGAGTGTATAAACGGGTTTAGTTAAGTCTCTACATTTTGAAACTTGACAATAACAGTTTTTGATCCCTTTTAGTGTATAAACGGGTTTAGTTAAGTCTCTACATTTTGAAACTTGACAATAACAGTTTGTTGATCCCTTGAGTGTATAAACGGGTTTAGTTAAGTCTCTACATTTTGAAACTTGACGATAACAGTTTGTTGATCCCTTGAGTGTATAAACGGGTTTAGTTAAGTCTCTACATTTTGAAACTTGACGATAACAGTGTATTGATCCTTTGAGTGTATAAACGGGTTTAGTTAAGTCTCTACATTTTGAAACATGACGATAACAGTTTGTTGATCCCTTGAGTGTATAAACGGGTTTAGTTAAGTCTCTACATTTTGAAACTTGACGATAACAGTTTGTTGATCCCTTGAGTGTATAAACGGGTTTAGTTAAGTCTCTACATTTTGAAACTTGACGATAACAGTTTGTTGATCCCTTGAGTGTATAAACGGGTTTAGTTAAGTCTCTACATTTTGAAACTTGACAATAACAGTTTGTTGATCCCTTGAGTGTATAAACGGGTTTAGTTAAGTCTCTACATTTTGAAACTTGACGATAACAGTGTATTGATCCTTTGAGTGTACAACCGGGTTGAGTTAAGTCTCTACATTTTGAAACTTGACAATAACAGTTTGTTGATCCTTTGAGTGTACAACCGGGTTTAGTTAAGTCTCTACATTTTGAAACTTGACGATAACAGTTTGTTGATCCCTTGAGTGTATAAACGGGTTTAGTTAAGTCTCTACATTTTGAAACTTGACGATAACAGTGTATTGATCCTTTGAGTGTATAAACGGGTTTAGTTAAGTCTCTACATTTTGAAACATGACGATAACAGTTTGTTGATCCCTTGAGTGTATAAACGGGTTTAGTTAAGTCTCTACATTTTGAAACTTGACGATAACAGTTTGTTGATCCCTTGAGTGTATAAACGGGTTTAGTTAAGTCTCTACATTTTGAAACATGACGATAACAGTTTGTTGATCCCTTGAGTGTATAAACGGGTTTAGTTAAGTCTCTACATTTTGAAACTTGACGATAACAGTTTGTTGATCCCTTGAGTGTATAAACGGGTTTAGTTAAGTCTCTACATTTTGAAACTTGACAATAACAGTTTGTTGATCCCTTGAGTGTATAAACGGGTTTAGTTAAGTCTCTACATTTTGAAACTTGACGATAACAGTTTGTTGATCCCTTGAGTGTATAAACGGGTTTAGTTAAGTCTCTACATTTTGAAACTTGACAATAACAGTTTGTTGATCCCTTGAGTGTAAAACCCGGGGTTTTGTTAAGTCTCTACATTTTGAAACTTGACGATAACAGTGTATTGATCCTTTGAGTGTACAAACCCGGGGTTTAGTTAAGTCTCTACATTTTGAAACTTGACGATAACAGTTTGTTGATCCCTTGAGTGTATAAACGGGTTTAGTTAAGTCTCTACATTTTGAAACTTGACGATAACAGTTTGTTGATCCCTTGAGTGTATAAACGGGTTTAGTTAAGTCTCAACATTTTGAAACTTGACGATAACAGTTTGTTGATCCCTTGAGTGTATAAACGGGTTTAGTTAAGTCTCTACATTTTGAAACTTGACAATAACAGTTTGTTGATCCCTTGAGTGTATAAACGGGTTTAGTTAAGTCTCTACATTTTGAAACTTGACGATAACAGTTTGTTGATCCCTTGAGTGTATAAACGGGTTTAGTTAAGTCTCTACATTTTGAAACTTGACGATAACAGTTTGTTGATCCCTTGAGTGTATAAACGGGTTTAGTTAAGTCTCTACATTTTGAAACTTGCCAATAACAGTTTGTTGATCCCTTGAGTGTATAAACGGGTTTAGTTAAGTCTCTACATTTTGAAACTTGACGATAACAGTTTGTTGATCCCTTGAGTGTATAAACGGGTTGAGTTAAGTCTCTACATTTTGAAACTTGACGATAACAGTTTGTTGATCCCTTGAGTGTATAAACGGGTTGAGTTAAGTCTCTACATTTTGAAACTTGACGATAACAGTTTGTTGATCCCTTGAGTGTATAAACGGGTTGAGTTAAGTCTCTACATTTTGAAACTTGACGATAACAGTTTGTTGATCCCTTGAGTGTATAAACGGGTTGAGTTAAGTCTCTACATTTTGAAACTTGACGATAACAGTTTGTTGATCCCTTGAGTGTATAAACGGGTTTAGTTAAGTCTCTACATTTTGAAACTTGACGATAACAGTTTGTTGATCCCTTGAGTGTATAAACGGGTTTAGTTAAGTCTCTACATTTTGAAACTTGACGATAACAGTTTGTTGATCCCTTGAGTGTATAAACGGGTTTAGTTAAGTCTCTACATTTTGAAACTTGACGATAACAGTTTGTTGATCCCTTGAGTGTATAAACGGGTTTAGTTAAGTCTCTACATTTTGAAACTTGACGATAACAGTTTGTTGATCCCTTGAGTGTATAAAAGGGTTTAGTTAATTCTCTACATTTTGAAACTTGACGATAACAGTTTGTTGATCCCTTGAATGTATAAACGGGTTTAGTTAAGTCTCTACATTTTGAAACTTGACGATAACAGTTTGTTGATCCCTTGAGTGTATAAACGGGTTGAGTTAAGTCTCTACATTTTGAAACATGACGATAACAGTTTGTTGATCCCTTGAGTGTATAAACGGGTTTAGTTAAGTCTCTACATTTTGAAACATGACGATAACAGTTTGTTGATCCCTTGAGTGTATAAACGGGTTGAGTTAAGTCTCTACATTTTGAAACTTGACGATAACAGTTTGTTGATCCCTTGAGTGTATAAACGGGTTTAGTTAAGTCTCTACATTTTGAAACTTGACGATAACAGTTTGTTGATCCCTTGAGTGTATAAACGGGTTGAGTTAAGTCTCTACATTTTGAAACTTGACGATAACAGTTTTGATCCTTTTAGTGTATAAACGGGTTTAGTTAAGTCTCTACATTTTGAAACTGACGATAACAGTGTATTGATCCTTTTAGTGTAAAACGGGTTTAGTTAAGTCTCTACATTTTGAAACTGACAAAAACAGTTTGTTGATCCCTTGAGTGTATAAACGGGTTTAGTTAAGTCTCTACATTTTGAAACATGACGATAACAGTTTGTTGATCCTTTTAGTGTATAAACGGGTTTAGTTAAGTCTCTACATTTTGAAACTGACATAACAGTTTGTTGATCCCTTGAGTGTATAAACGGGTTTAGTTAAGTCTCTACATTTTGAAACTTGACGATAACAGTTTGTTGATCCCTTGAGTGTATAAACGGGTTTAGTTAAGTCTCTACATTTTGAAACTTGACGATAACAGTTTGTTGATCCCTTGAGTGTATAAACGGGTTTAGTTAAGTCTCTACATTTTGAAACTTGACAATAACAGTTTGTTGATTCTTTGCCAGTTTCAGACACATAACATTTGTGTACACTGAAAGTTTAGTGCCAAACCACGTTTTCATTCCAATATGCACGAGCACGAGCACGACCATAGCCATAGCCCATACGGTAGGCTTGCATTCATAACAATTACCTCGCTGAGTTGTTTTCTCTGTAAAGAAGTCTACTTTTCCAGACTGTGCACATTGCTCACTCATTCTTAGTTTGTTGCCATTTTGCCAAAGTGGCAGACACAACCTTTTCTAAATCGACTTAGAAAATGCATAACAGAACTACATCTCTTTTTAAGTTGTTTCTACCTGCACTGTATATTAACCGAGTTATGTTTTGGGTTTTTAACTTATTAAAACCACTATATATATATATATATATATATATATATATATATATATATATATATATATATATAGGCTTACATATACAACGTATTCGCTGGTTGTTTTGGTTTAATAGCTGAGAAATATGACGCTGAAACATACCTTGAGGAACATTCTGCAACTGTACCTTGTGGTGTGGAACAAGACAAATCGCTGAAAAAGAATCTGTTGTTATGGCTGGTATGAGTTACATCTCACAGTTACAAAGGTACATGTTCACAACATTCAAACGTCGTTATCGTTTGGACATATCCTGAATTTAAACTGACGAATCAATACCGTAGATAGACGATTTCCACATAGACAAAAACGTTGGATTTTTGCTTTGATACGGCCAAAGACGTCATTGTCCACTAGCCGTAGTTCTTGAGTTTCAATCTAGATTGGCTTAATTGTGTCGTCTAATCTTATTAGATCATATCCTCCATATTCCTTGCGAATTTAGCAAGTTACATGGGCAAAAGATGTTTCAACTTACCTTAACCTAGTCCACTGTGAATCAACTACGTAGTTGTGTCCGTCTCGGTGGCGACCCGTTCGAGCAAAATGTGGCCATCGTTATCCGTGATCTGACATTGCAGGTCGCCATTAAGTCTCAAGTAGGTTTAACGACGGGACCAATGCCAATGCCTTGTGTGGATGTATTGGCAACGACGATGATTAGTCATACGGTCAAAACAGTGACAAAGGCTTCAATCAGCTGTTCCGTTCACGGTCCCCTAGCAGAACACGTACCATATATAGGAGAAGTAAGAATAAGTTTGCTTGGTATTTATGTCGCAGTAAAGAACGCAGGCAGTGCATTCAGCCAAGCATTTGTCTACGATGGTTCGCGTTTCGTCAGTGGACATATGCGTTCTCATATGTACGAAATAAAAGTAAACTTTAAAACAGTTGTTGGGCACCTGTTCCTAGTAGGATTTCACAAGGAGCAGACCATTTTTTTGCGATTCCGCATTAATTTCATCGATATTAGAAAGCTACATATGTTGCGTTAGAAATGTAGCATATATTCAGTATATTCAATGTTATTTGCTACCAGTGGCACGAGGTTGACAACCATGACTTTAAATACGCAAAGGTCAACAAGTTGCAGACATTATTATGCATGTACTGTGTGTCATGTTCTTCGTAAATCTGAACGTAAACAGCACATTTGCATAGACCTATTCCCGGTGCGATATATTTACTTATTCGCCAATCGTATTAAATGTCAATAGCCGTCCCATAATGCTCCAGCGTTTATATCGAAATAAACAAACCACGAGGGTTGTTGTTGGCCAGACAATTATGTTGTATAAACACACGGGAATTCGTCACAAGACAATTGTCTTAACAATAAAGTGCATACCATCCCTAGTTCAAGTCAAGTGATCACTTACCAGTCACATGCAAACAGTGTACAACTTCAAAAGAAAAGTTACACAAAGGTTTTTCTTAGTGGTGACAAGTAGGGAAACATAATTCAAGCAGTTATTGTGTGCGATAATATTGTACACTGTACATAGCAGATGCAGTAGTCTATATGCTACACCAATGTTGACAACGTTGTTGGCATGGCAACGCTACCTCGACACGCTCACAATTATTGACGCGACGACGGCAAACTGCGATGTACCTGACCTACCAATCCATGCCATCTAAAACTGCAATGGTGACACTAAGATACATTACGCAATATTATCATGAATATTTTAATAATGTAGAATTGCCGGAGTACTTTGTGGCAGCGATATAGTACGTTATTGGGATGCTCTAAAATAGAAACATTTTCATTTAATTCGAAACAATAATTTGTACAACAAGAAAACGGTTGCAGAACAAATTTCCAATTTGTCGAACCGTATTGTTTCTTTTTCTTTGTCTGTTTATTGTATACTGTATGAATGTCGTCTATTGCCAACCCCTTCCCGTAAGTCGCTTTATCGTTTATGTGTAAATGCTAACACTTATTTATTTTATAGCATCATATTAAATATGTTACAAAATCATATTATAACAATGGTGTTGTACATACAACACATGGTATAGTAGGAGTTAAAATCGATGTCAAGTATGCCTACGTACGAAAATCCATGTCTTGGCTCACATGTTCCAGTTTGTTTACTAGTTGTATATATCAGAAAGGCCCCGCCTCCTGGTGTTATCAGAACAGATTAAAGGTTTCACAATTTGGTGGCTGACGAATGTATATAATTTTTCATAACTTTGTCCGCTGTTCAAAAAAGATCTAATGCAAGATCTAAAGACTTGTTCTGAAGTCTCTAGTTGCACATCAGCAATCCAATAAAGATTGCCTGGATTGTTCCCGTTGCTATGGTGTAACAGTAGTTTTTTGATGGCATCGTGTTTTGCTTAAATATTATTTTATAAACATGAATTCGGAAGAGTGACGACAAAACATTGTTGCTTTCTGCAAGTACTCTATATATCTTGTTCTATTCGTTTAGTTGTGTCCAGCAGACGACAGGATTATATTAACCGATTGGTCTGTGTATAATAATTTTAGTATTGTAGTTACAACCTTGTGATCCTATGAGGTCTCATTGAATTAGTTAGGCTTTGTCAGGACATTTTGTTAGGCTTTTGCCGGGGTGCTTGTCGTCCTCAGTGGTTCTTTTACTCCTAAACTGTGACGAGACCGGCATTAATGTAGACACATAGTCCCCAATGTTGAGAACCGGTTTTTTCCCAAATATAACATGCCTGTCCTGACCGTGCATTGGACCCGAGCGCCGCCGGCGGGCCAGGCTGAAATACTAACCACTACACTATCCGCGTACTTATCGATAGGGGATTCCTCAAGTATAAAGAACAACCATACTTTAATCACACGTGATCTGCATTATATGGTCGATACTTCGAGTAAAGGAAACTATTAATAAATCTATTTATCGGGTCGCAGTACAAACACACGTGTTCCGATTGCTCTCGTTCTGACCACTCGTTTTGGACCAACTCGAACGATATGTACGAGTGAACCTTAACATCCGTTCACCGAGAACCACTCAGTTAACGTGGCCCTCTTCAGTGTCCACTTTATTCAACCGAGGTATTTTACGACGTGGTTCAATTCACAACAATTAGCTGTGTCAGACATTTAAGCAGGTAAGTAGGCTTGGTTAGTTATGAAGTAAGCCTGAATGATTTTGAGGACTACAGCACAATACAATGCAATACAACTTTATTTATGCATAATTGGCAATTACATTGTCGTAGGTACACAGTATGTCTGGGTGAGTTGGTGGGGGGAATGCAGTGGTTCTGAGCATGTCATAAGGGGTGATTCGATGGAAGTGGATTTTTTTAAAATAGGTAACATAGAGCAATGTGATACTTGGGCGTTGAGCTGCGTGTGAATGGAACGTATCCTACTATACGACAACCTACGTTAGGGTCAAATGTGACAAATGCTGCCTGTCCCGAGGACGTAAGCCAATAAAAGGCCTGTATTAATTACGACATCAGATGGTTGTCACTTTAAGACACACTCACACCCCCCCGCCACACACTCACACACACGCGCGCGCATACACATACACATACACACACACACACACACACACACACACACACACAAATACACACACACACACACACACACACACACACACACACACACACACACACACACACAAACATCACTACACACACACACACACACACACACACACACACACACACACACACACACACACACACACACACACACACACACACACACACACACACACACACACACACACACACACACACACACACACACACACACACACACACACACACACACACACACACACACACACACACACACACACACACACACACACACACACAGACACATTATTTCAACGTTGCGAGACGTTTCTGGTCAGCACGACGTATGTCGTAGTACGGCAAACATTCTGAATATTATCACACGTGGGCTGTGAACCACACATTGCCGCCGTAGAAAGGAAACTTAGACATTCCCACTGCGCGAACGTAACTGATCCCAAATATATGAGGCGGTTAATAATTCGCTTGGTATTCTGTAGCCAAATCTATTTATAATGATGTGCGCGTCTGCAGTGATACCTTTTCTTTTCACCTGGTAGACTACTCGCTGTTAAGTGGTCTGGTCTCAGTCCAATATTTGTCCCTGTTTCAGCAATCAACACATTTCCGGCTCGCGCAGAATGGTTCACAAGGTATGTTTCGTGCTCGTATTTCTCAACAAAAATCATTAAGTAGTTTGTTGATTCTCATTGGGAGCCATACTGACGAATTGCTTCCAACGAGATTGCTTTCTTCTGCATTCTGAGAACGCTAAACGTAACATGAAGTAATAAAATCTTAATCAGTGTGTGTGCGTGTCCGCGTGCGTGTACGTGTGCGTGCGTGTGCATATGAGTATGTGTGTGTCTGAAGATACTTTATGTCTTAATACACTTTTGTGAATTCAAACAGTATAAATAATTATTACGCAGAATTGTTTTATCCTGATAAGTATTTAAGTAGCACTACGAAGTAGCAAACCAGTAACGCAAGGAAATTACCAAAGTATCATCCTAATAAAAAGTGACCTGTCTATTTACAGTTGCCTGCCGTTACAACACTTGTGCTGCTTGTGTGCACGGTGGCACTGACGGAAGTGATGTCATTCGAGCCGTGGTCTCGTTCTATGGTCTCGTGCATGCGGGACTGTCTGAAGGCCGATGCGGACTGCGCAGAACAATGCCTCCAGACTAGGAAGTGCTTGGTGTGCGTGTATGCTTCCCGACTGTGCCGCAAATTCTGCTACGACCTAGAGGGTATATTTCAGAAGTACGGATGAACACCTCCGACGTCTGAAGTACTTATATAACGCTGTGATGATAGTTACAATAAAGTTCTTACGACGATTGTCCAATTCACGTGACGCGACGTTTCGTTCAGAAGATGTTGGTGTTAGTATATTTAATAAAATTGCAGATGCATCTTCTTGCAGCGTCTTTATAAGTTGGCAAAATCATAGAAACTGTGTGTGGGTTGGCGGCGCCTGCCCCTGCCCCTGCCCCTGCCCCTGCCCCCCTGCCCCCCTGCCCCTGCCCTGCCCCTGCCCCTGCCCCTGCCCCTGCCCCTGCCCCTGCCCCTGCCCCTGCCCCTGCCCCTGCCCCTGCCCCTGCCCCTGCCCCTGCCCCTGCCCCTGCCCCTGCCCCTGCCCGCCCTGCCCCTGCCCCTGCCCCTGCCCCTGCCCCTGCCCCTGCCCCTGCCCCTGCCCCTGCCCCTGCCCCTGCCCCTGCCCCTGCCCCTGCCCCCTGCCCCTGCCCCTGCCCCTGCCCCTGCCCCTGCCCCTGCCCCTGCCCCTGCCCCTGCCCCTGCCCCTGCCCCTGCCCCTGCCCCTGCCCCTGCCCCTGCCCCTGCCCCTGCCCCTGCCCTGCCCCTGCCCCTGCCCCTGCCCCTGCCCCTGCCCCTGCCCCTGCCCCTGCCCCTGCCCCTGCCCCTGCCCCTGCCCCTGCCCCTGCCCCTGCTCTAGAGAAGGACAACTCCTGCGTTAGCCCAGGTTTGGTTTGTTTGGAGAAAACCACCTGAGAACTGAGAACAACTGGCCGCTGTCTTCCGCAGTCTGTTTACGTTGACAATTACGAACAACCCCTTGTGTGGTTTTGCTTTGTACTAACAAATACAATGGCAATCTTAAAATGCGTGTCTTCAGAAAAAAAATCATTTATAAATAATGAACATGCCCAACGGTAAGCGCTTTCTTTTCGGAAGTACATGCATTTCCCCACGCATGCGCTATGGACACAAGGCACTCTTCCGCTACTTTCGACACGCACTTACCTTCAGCGCGTTATGCAGTGTCACCCACTCTGTTGTGATGACGACTCTGGTCTCTCTGAGTCAAACACCACGCAGTCAAGTGGGTGGTTTCAGGAACGCGCGAGACATCGTGTCGACTCAACATCTAAATAAACATCAAATTTCACCGACAACTGTTACGTTTGAGACGCATTTGCATACATTCGTCTGGTGGCTACATCCGGAGCGAACGGAAGTCGGTCTGCGGACATAACCGGAGACTAGCGGAAGTTTGTTGGGCGTGAGTCTACGTGGTTAGTTTTATTTGTCCAGCGTGACGGTGAAATCATGACATGGTTAACTTTCATAAATTTCATGTATTTCCTCTCTCTAGACAAGTGCTTTCGGTCTTCATCTGACATAGAGGCAATTATACATGTTGAAAACGGTGTAAACATGATAGATAACATGTAGACTGGCTGAGGAGCGAAATGGGTTGGTTTGAAGACTGACTAGTGAATTGGTTGATTGGTCAACTAGTGGTTGATGATTGGTTGATGAATGTATTGGTTCGACGAGTGGCTGATGAGTTATTATTTGATTGTTTTGGCTGGCTGTTTTGATTGGTAGGATGATTTTGGTTGGTTAACAGTATGACTGTATCAGGCTAACAATTGTACAAAATATACACATGTACAGTACAGTATAGCACGTAACATTTCTTTAATTTCGTCTAATGTATACCTGATTTGCTTGTTTGGCTTTTATTTACTGATTTATATATATATGTGTGTGTGTGTGTGTGTGTGTGTGTGTGTGTGTGTGTGTGTGTGTGTGTGTGTGTGTGTGTGTGTGTGTGTGTGTGTGTGTGTGTGTGTGTGTGTGTGTGTGTGTTGTGTCTGTGTGTTGGTGTTGTGTTGGTGTCTGTGTGTTGGTGTGTGTGTATTTGTTTGTGATACACACACACACACACACACACACACACACACACACACCCCATAACAACACACACTATATATATATATATATATATATATATATATATATATATATATATATATTTTGTGTGTGTGTGTTTGTGTGTGTGTGTGTGATACATACATATATTTTGATTTCAGCAATTTACATATCCGGACACATAAATTGACTACAACATAGCAATGCTGAAGGTACGTTCTAAAGTGAAATGTTACTGTTTCGAATCTGTTTGATGATGTTCGAAAACGTGTACAACGCCATTCGCTGGACATTGCGATATTGTTCATCATCGTCATTATGCAGCTGTAATGTCCCGTGGTTGGGCGAAGGCCTATCCGTACTGGTTCCACATCGGCCTGTCTTGCGCTATCCTCTGCCAGATGGCGCCTTTCCAGTTCTTGTTTAGTTCGTCTCTTCATCCTCTCGCCGGTCTTCTTCCAGATAATTTACCTTCGTAGGTTTTCCAGGTGGTGATATTGGTGTGTGTATGTGTGCGTATGCGTGTGCGTGTGCGAGTGCGAGTGCGAGTGCGAGTGCGAGTGCGAGTGCGAGTGCGAGTGCGTTGCGAGTGCGTGTGCGTGTGCGTGTGCGTGTGCGTGTGCGTGTGCGTGTGCGTGTGCGTGTGCGTGTGCGTGTGCGTGTGCGTGTGCGTGTGCGTGTGCGTGTGCGTGTGCGTGTGCGTGTGCGTGTGCGTGTGTGTGGTGTGCGTGTGCGTGTGCGTGTGCGTGTGCGTGTGCGTGTGCGTGTGCGTGTGCGTGTGCGTGTGCGTGTGGTGTGTGTGTGTGTGTGTGTGTGGTGTGTGTGTGTGTGCGTGTGGGGTGTGTGTGTGTGTGTGTGTGTGTGTGTGTGTGTGTGTGTGTGTGTGTGTGTGTGTGTGTGTGTGTGTGTGTGTGTGTGTGTGTGTGTGTGTGTGTGTGTTTTGTGGTGTGCGTGTGCATTGGTATGTATGTGTGTGTATGTATGTATGTATGTATGTATGTATGTATGTATGTATGTATGTATGTATGTATGTATGTATGTATGTATGTATGTATGTATGTATGTATGTATGTATGTATTTATGTACGTACGTACGTACGTACGCACGTACGCACGCTTGCATGTATGTATATACAATACGTGTAACTTCCAAAAAAGAAATAGCTAATAGTCATCCCGTTGTTGTACACTTGTAATAGTTCATTTGATTACCCATACGAAAGAAAACAGCAAGAAACTGTATCGATTTGAACAGGTCAAAATCACTTATATTAAAGATGCTGGGTTGGGTGTTAAGTTTCCTTAACAATAACTAGCGACTGTACATAGAAGGAAGCGAGTGTACATAGAAGGAAGCGTTTGTACATAGAAGGAAGCGAGTGTACATAGAAGGAAGCGATTTTACATAGAAGGAAGCGAGTGTACATAGAAGGAAGCGATTTTACATAGAAGGAAGCGAGTGTACATAGAAGGAAGCGATTTTACATAGAAGGAAGCGAGTGTACATAGAAGGAAGCGAGTGTACATAAAATAAACGAGCGAACATAGAAGGAATTAGTCGTGCCGTTTTGTTTTCATAATTAACTGAATATTAGCCAACACATTTATGACGTCATGGAGCGGTGATCGCTTTCAGTTTCTGTTCACTGCATGGTAACTGACAGCGGCTATAAACGAACTATTTCCCACCGTTGGCAAAACAATATTAAGAGCGTATAAATGAAAACAATTTACTTTGCGACATGAGTCCGCTTTAGTTGTTCTGGAAAGTGGCGTAGCAGCACACGCAATCGGACATGACGAAGTGCGCGTACTACTACGCCACGGCACTCTACGTCTAAGTTGCACGCAACTTACAGGCGTGCCGTTTGGCTTACATAGCGATGGTTCCGTTTTCACATCATTTTTCAGGTGTTCGTCTTGACGCTACTCGTCTGCGCTGCCGCATTCCCGGAAGTGACGTCATTCAAACCGTGGCTGAAGAACATGATCCTCTGTATGGAGGGATGCATGGAGAACGACAGCAAGTGCACGGAAGAGTGTCAGGCAGACACGTTCGTCGCCGACTGCATCAAGCTGCGGTGTGTCGGTGGCATGCGAACTTGTCGCGAGTTCTGTGTCACGTTATTCAACGACGAGCAACCCGAGGTTGACCGATAAAGTTGTCTCGCTTAACCGACTGTCGGTCGGCTGCGTAACTACGCCGAGAAGACAGTCTGGTGACTTGGCTGGCTTTTGAATATTATCCGTGCGGGGCTAAACAATGCTGCCACCTCACTGACACTGGTTACTCCTGGCGTAATTCTTATTTTATAAACAACTGCAATTTTTTTTAGTTTTGTGTTAATGTAAGTTCAATGTTGAATATTTTTCATAGGATATCATTATCTTGTAAAAGTATATCGTTATTTTTAATTTAATTCATAGTTGGCCTGACAGCCAATCAGTCTCTATCGTAATTTGGATTAAGGCCGCCCTAGCGGTTACAACGGCAGTCCATTAATTCCCAGGCAGAGCTGAGGAGCTGAAAAGTGCTGCCACCTCACGGAGCCTGGGTAATCGAGGCTACCGATAAAGCAACCGTTTAAATCACATCGGTTGATAGTTCGAGTCAACCCTCAGGTGCAAGTTCGGCCATACGTCGTCGACATGTAGAGCTGTACACAAATGGACTACCAATATCAACACCCTCAACAATATCTATTTAATGCTTGACAGAACCAACTTATCAATTAACGAGAATAAAATGTATTTTTGTTACATCTGAATTGCATTCTAGTGTAATATTAAAAATAAAATCGCCCGCCAGGAGTGCGGTTGATCTAGGGACATGTGATAACTGTTGCTGATTTCAGCCAAACGCTGCTCGTGTTACATGCAATGTTTGGGATGTAGAAGCAAATCTTCGAACACACAAGACCGTTCAGCAGCTCGTCTGATTGGGCGGACGGACCATTATATACTGGGATTCGCATAAATGTTATCCGTTTTCAAACAGGGGCGGGTATACCTTGTTCTCACGGCTGACGCAGTTGCGAGTGGCGAAGTCAATTCCGAGTCCGGCTCGGTTAACTTCCACACTTCGCGTAGGGATCAGCCGGGCTAGTTTCACATGGCAAACAACCTTGGTTTGCGACGGGGTGACCACGTGATATGACTGATGACAGAGGTATCTAGCGACGTATCCTGACCTGCACAGAGGCTCGGCGTGTTTAGAAGCTGGATAACTGCGTTGAGCCCTCATAATTCAATCGTATTAAGGCCACAGTATATATATATATTTACATATAACTTTTATCTACCGCCGAAGAGGCAGCATGGCAGGCAAGTAATGCCTGCA
>JAODUO010000044.1:682500-687500 GCA_025642075.2 Ridgeia piscesae
GTCATTAGTATTAGTGTTTCTTACATTATGAATGTCACTAATAAACTTACCGTAACATTTTAGGCCTACTAAAACATATAGGCACACAGTATAAAGTGTTCGTTGAACACAATAAACATTTATTTTTAAGAATACGTAAGGGATAGTATTGATATTATTAAACACACAGTCGTGATTAATCTAAATACTCAATACTAGCTTGGTATAGTGCAAACAACGTCTAAAGACTACGCGATAATTAGTGTTAGCTGCAGCAGCTCGGTAAACATTGTCATGTCTAACTGTGCCATGCACAGACTGAAGCGAAGGGGGATTGTAAATGTCAAGTTTACGTACATGTTAAACTCCTGTATTAGGCGGTTAACACCCGGATGTACCGAATGGGCTAACGTCCGGATGTACCGAATGGTCTAACGTCTGGATGTACCGAATGGTCTAACGTCCGGATATACCCAATGGTCTAACGTCTGTATGTACTCAGTGGTCTAACGTCCGGATGTACCCAGTGGTCTAACGTCCGTATGTACCCAGTGGTCTAATGTCCGGATGTACTCAGTGGTCTATAGTTCGTATGTACCCAGTGGTCTAACGTCCGGATGTACCCAGTGATCTAACGTCCGGATGTACCCAGTGGTCTAAAATCCGAATGTACCCAGTGGTCTAAAGTCTGCATGCACTCAGTGGTCTAAAGTCCGTATGTACCCAGTGGTCTAAAGTCCGTATGTACTTAGTGGTCTAAAGTTCGGCTGTACCCAGTTGTCTAAAGTCCGGATGTATCCAGTGGTATAACGTCTGGATGTACCAAGTCGTCTAACGTCCGGATGTACCCAATTGTCTAAAGTCCGTATGTACCCAGTGGTCTAAAGTCCGGATGTACCCAGTGGTCTAACTTCCGGATGTACCAAGTGGTCTATCGTCCGGATGTACCCAGTGGTCTAACGTCCGAATGTACCCTGTGATCTAACGTCCGGATGTACCCAGTGGTTTAACGTCCGGATGTACCAAGTGGTCTATCGTCCGGATGTACCCAGTGGTCTAATGTCCGAATGTAGTCAGTGGTCTAACGTCTGGAAGTACCAAGTGATCTAACATCCGGATGTACCCAGTGGTCTAACATCCGTATGTACCAAGTGGTCTATCGTCCGGATGTACCCTGTGATCTAACGTCCGGATGTACCCAGTGGTTTAACGTCCGGATGTACCAAGTGGTCTATCGTCCGGATGTACCCAGTGGTCTAATGTCCGAATGTAGTCAGTGGTCTAACGTCTGGATGTACCAAGTGATCTAACATCCGGATGTACCCAGTGGTCTAACATCCGTATGTACCAAGTGGTCTATCGTCCGGATGTACCAAGTGATCTAACATCCGGATGTACCCAGTGGTCTAATGTACCCAGTGGTTTAACGTCCGGATGTACCAAGTGGTCTATCGTCCGGATGTACCCAGTGGTCTATTGTCCGAATGTAGTAAGTGGTCTAACGTCTGGATGTACCAAGTGATCTAACATCCGGATGTACCCAGTGGTCTAACATCCGTATGTACCAAGTGGTCTATCGTCCGGATGTACCAAGTGATCTAACATCCGGATGTACCCAGTGGTCTAATGTACCAAGTGGTCTATCGTCCGGATGTACCAAGTGGTCTAACATCCGGATGTACCCAGTGGTCTATCGTCCGGATGTACCCAGTGGTCTATCGTCCGGATGTACCCAGTGGTCTATCGTCCGGATGTACCCAGTGGTCTATCGTCCGGATGTACCCAGTGGTCTATCGTCCGGATGTACCAAGTGGTCTAACATCCGGATGTACCCAGTGGTCTATCGTCCGGATGTACCAAGTGGTCTAACATCCGGATGTACCCAGTGGTCTATCGTCCGGATGTACCAAGTGGTCTAACATCCGGATGTACCCAGTGGTCTATCGTCCGGATGTACCCAGTGGTCTATCGTCCGGATGTACCCAGTGGTCTAATGTACCAAGTGGTCTATCGTCCGGATGTACCAAGTGATCTAACATCCGGATGTACCCAGTGGTCTATCGTCCGGATGTACCCAGTGGTCTATCGTCCGGATGTACCCAGTGGTATAATGTACCAAGTGGTCTATCGTCCGGATGTACCCAGTGATCTAACATCCGGATGTACCCAGTGGTCTATCGTCCGGATGTACCCAGTGGTCTATCGTCCGGATGTACCCAGTGGTCTAATGTACCAAGTGGTCTAATGTACCAAGTGGTCTAATGTACCAAGTGGTCTAATGTACCCAGTGGTCTAATGTACCAAGTGGTCTAATGTACCAAGTGGTCTAATGTACCAAGTGGTCTGACGTTCAGATATGTTGACGACATGCTGCTAGAATGCTCTATTGTGAAATACTGCTAAATGCGAGTCGTTTTCAATACCCTTTGTCCTGGGCTGCTTATTCACTTTCATACGACTGTACGCTGACATATCCTAAGCTGTTTGTTGTCTGTACTTGTTCTACTCGTGCAATCACCGTGCTCCATTTCGTCCAGATTGTACCAGTTCCACGACAATAGACCAAGGACCACTGCATTCAACGGGACCATGTCGGCATGGACAGACAACCCGGTAATGGGCGCGTCCACGGTGTCGCTGAGTCTTGACAATTTGCGATTGTCCGACGGAGACGACGACGACGACGACGGGGCGAGAGACCGAGTGGACAGCGACAGCTCAGACAACGGCGACTGTCGGGCGCCAAGTCGGACGTCTCACCAGTCGACGCCGCCGGCAAGTGCCTGGTGCTCCCACCGCACGGTCCGTCAACAGCCAGAAGTGCGGCTGCTTCTGCGCGACATGGAGCGAGCGCGGACTAGAGGAGAGATTCACGTCCACGACCCTCCGACTCGAGTGCCGTCGAAGGTGCGGCCGTTCAGCGCCGTCAAGTTATCGTCGACCGGCTCGAGTTCGCGGGGCGGACACAAACCCGGCCAGAGGCGTCCGGCGACGAGTCTCGGACTCTCGACCGGAAGTGCCCCGTCAACGAGGACATCGGCGTCCAGCGCTGACACGTCCTTCGACGACAGTGGCCAGTTCTCGGGCTCAGGGTCGGGGTCGGCGTCGGCGTCGGGTTCAAGGTCAAGGCGCGGGAGGGGAAGAAGAAGGAGGGGCACGAGGTCACCGGGCAGCTTCTGTAACCGGGTCCTCTCCACTACACTCGTTAAGGGTGAGGAATGGGCCTCCAGCAAACACCGACAGATGACCTTTGACCCGGTCCTGCAGAAGGTCACCGTGCACATCACGAACTTCCGGAACCCGGCGGAGGAGGTAGGCTCGAAATACGACTTCCTGTCTCATCTTCAGGTCAGACAAACTCACGAAGGTAGTCCTCTGTATGTATAACGATTATTATTATGTTTTTAAAACATTCGAATGGTAAGACTCGTGTTTTCTTTTTGAACAAGATTGAACAAGTCTTGCGTGAAAATAAGTATTTATTTTCTGACATCTAATCTACACAGTTCTGTCATTGCTTCAAATTTTTCCATATTTCTTAAGAGAAAATAAAACATATCATCAATATTTTCATGACCCCACAATAATCTATGATCACCTCTTAACGTAGTTGTTTAGCTTGTTAAGCCAGTTTTTAAAACTATTCATGTCTACTATTCATTTATGATTCTCGTGATGTTTTATTAGCGCAGTTTTGGTTTTCGTTACACAGTCGTGTACCATAAATGCAGTTTGCTTCCTTCACGCACTATCCTTAGGCGATGCCCTTTGGCGTGAAAATAATACGTGGTCTATCCCCTGGAGCGTTCTTCATCATGACATTGTGTAGTTCCAGTGGCATGCTATAGGGCCTGCAAGTGGGTCACGATACATGCCGTGACTCCGCGCGACTGGAGCTTATTGGGGACTAAGCGAGACTAATTGGGGACTGGACACAAGAATAATATTCTAACGATGGATGACAGTTTTTCGCTTCCGACTGATGAATACTAGGAAAATCAGTTCATAAATATCTCGTCTTATACCTTTCTTATCTTAAATGTCCGATTTAATATTGAGTTTACCACACTATCATAGGCACATAGTGATTTACGTAGTGCAGATAATCGACACGATGCTAGGCTGTATGTGTCTTTTACGGGATTTGCGTTTTACATTGCTGTACGTTGTGGTTTCGATAAGCACTTGTATCGTTTGGCCCAAACAGGTTGTACTGTGCGAAAACTGGCACTCTTCATTATTAGTCAAGATCGCCAAACACAAGTGCTTGCCGCTATTGCCATGGCAACCACCATAATAATCGATTAAAATTCAAAAATGTTCCACTGCTTCTGCTTGTAATAATCCTTCGGACAATATAACTGAAAAACGCTATTTCGGGACAGTTCGATTATTACGACCAAAACAAAACAAAATCCTATATGTTAACATGGAGTATATGGACCTCCTGCTCCCAACTGCCCCCAGCCTCGTTTTCGCGCGCGAGACTTGCACGCCCTATTTCAGCATGTGGTATAGCCTCCGTTACCCAGGCTCCGTGAACTGGCAGCACTTTAACGCCCCTCAACTCTGCCTGGGAAATGAATGGGCTGCAGTTGTAACCGCCAGGGCGGCCTTACCCCAGACTAGGGTAGAGACAGTGATTGGTTCTCAGGCCGAATTTTTGAAATAACAAATTAAATAACAATACTTTTTTGTTAGATAACGCTGTATTATAAAAACTATTCAAAATTAAACGTATACTAACACAAAATAAATAGAAATACAAATTTGCAGTTGTTTATAAAATAAGAATTACGGCAGAATTAACCAGTATCCGTGAGGTGGCAGCATTGTTTAGCCCCACATGGATAATATCCAAAAGCTGGCAAAGTCACCAGACTGTCTTCTCGGCGAAGTTCCACAGCCGACCGACAGTCGGTTAAGCGAGACTACATTTGGTATATCATTTCAGGTGACGCTCAGCATGTCGTACTCTTCGTCGGTGACGTCACACAACTCCCGTGTCGTCACAGATGACA
>JAODUO010000044.1:697500-700000 GCA_025642075.2 Ridgeia piscesae
ATATATATATATATATATATATATATATACACACACACACACACACACACACACACACACACACACACACACACACACACACACACACACACACACACACACACACACACACACACACACACACACACACACACACACACAGTACAGTTTTTAACATTTGACAACGCATTACTACATTGGTCATTTACAACAACCATGTTTAGTACTTAATATAATGTGCAGCTCTTCATAGACTTTCATATGTTGTACACTCCCGTGAACGAGACGACAACCCCGGATTTGTAGGCGTCAAAATACTGTATTATTATTATTACCATTCGGTATTCGACACGGGAATATTGGCAAACTTCACGACTGTAATGGCTGACATGAGTGAAAGGTCATTTGCACTTACACAAAACGTCAGGTCAGGTTGAGTGGGCGTCAGATCCAGTAAATTGGGATACACCGTTTAACTATACAGTGGAACGTATTCGTTTTTGGCAAAACACGTCGTTTTAACAACACGAAACAAAGCGAACTAGCTCGAAATCGCCCGTCCACCCGACTCACCTGTCGCTGCTGCGATGTAAGTCGATGACAGCACGTCCACTTCAACGAGACACCGCAGCACTTTTAACAGAGGCACTTGACGCTGAGATAGTTGAAATAGCACGCAGTCGTGATGGGTTTTCGATCACTCAGCAAACAGCATCGGTGAGAATAAGACGCTGAGTGTTGCACGTTGTACAAACATTTCAGAGGAGAGGAGTGTCCTACACAAGTGTCGCGCGTGACACTGGAAGTGGACGTCTGGATTGGGATGAGACAGGCTGGACAAAACGGAACTCGTGCTGCGTGTCGGGCACGTTAATTACGCCGCGATATTCGTAAATGGCGCGGATCCGTCGAGTGTGTTTGTGCTCACTAATAATACACCGTGCACTAGTTGAAACTAATCTGTTTGCGCTGTGTGGTTGTTCGATCGTCTTCTGTGCATGGCACACGTGACAATTAAAACGTGTAGGTTCAGGGGTCAAATTGTGGAACCTCGCGAGATTTTGTTCTAATGATGACTACTCTGTCTTAACTCAAACAACCAAATTCGTTATGGTGGGGAATGCGCCTACAGTGAGCAAGATAGTGAATAATAAAAAGTGTTACCCAGGCTCCGTGAGGTGGCAGCACTTTTAAGCCCCTCAACTCTGCCTGGGGAAAGAAAGGCTCTGCATGTGATAGGCCTTACCCCAGATTAGGGTAGAGACGCTGATTGGCTCTCAGGCCAACTACGAAATAAAAATAACGATATAGTTTTACAAGATAATTATATCCTATGAAAAGTATTCAACATTGAACTTATAGTGACACAAAATAAATAGAAATTAAAATTTGCAGTTATTTATAAAAATAGAAATTACGGCAGGATTAACCAGTGTCCGTGAGGTGGCAGCATTATTATAGATCACGCGGATAAACAAACAAAAGCCGACTAAGTAACCAGACTGTCTTATCGACGTAGTTCCGTAGCCGACCGACAGTCTGTTAAGCGAGACTAACACAATCGGGGAAAATTTTAAATGTAACAGAGCAGGATTGAGTACTTCTTATCGGTCCATATACTACATTGGACGCCATGACAGTTATATAAACACCATGCCTGTGGGGAGCGTGTCACCGGGTCAACACGCACTCCAGTTACCATTTGAGATCTAAACGTTAGGCTTGCTGGTTCAGGTCCTTTCGATGGAATGTATTGGATGGCATTTGGATATTTCTGTGTGCGTCAAGGGTGCTTGTTGGAGTCTCAAGCAGGTGCACCAGTATAACAGTGCAAAATGCCTTCGGTGTCACCATCGGGCGGGATTCGTCAGAATACGTGTGTTGTGGTTTACAACCATATGGTGGCGACATCTGTTGACCATGGGGACAGCACATTTAAATTAAATATCCTAACATAACATGTTTTCCTGTCTACACTATGACATAACCTTATGACATATGATAGAATTAAAAAACCTAACTTAATAATGTTCATATATTAAAAACTCAGATATCTTACACACAATAGATTATTACAGTAATGGTCCGTGTTGTGGCGCCACCGCGCGGGGATTGGGCTCTTCATTTTTTCAGAAGTATGCACGCACACTGTCACTGCCCAGATTTGTATATGTTCTGTAACATATAAAATGATTTTCAAGCATAGGTGGCATAAATAATAGCACAAAATGGCATAAAATTTACCATTTACCGTTAATTAAGAAATTAATGCCGTACACCCAAACAATCGCACGTTCCTTTGCAAACTCGGCACCACGCGAAGTCGCACAATGTATTGCGATAGGAAGATTTTTTAGAACAAGTTTAAAATTGCAAATTAACCTAAAATATCGCAAATTCTTAAAAAGTAATAAAAGTGGATTTGTTGTATCAGTGGGACATTATAGAGGCTACATTGGCAATTTCCTCATAAACGGGAAGTCCAAAAGTTACACCAATTTGTCAGAACTCAGAAGCATAA